>SJXQ01010965.1:43587-91651 GCA_006408695.1 Aepyceros melampus | reverse complement strand
TCCATAGTTCATCAGGCACTCTGTCTATCAGATCTAGTCCCTTAAATCTATTTCTCACTTCCACTGTATAATCACAAAGGATTTGATTTAGGTCATACCTGAACGGTCTAGTGGTTTTCCCCACTTTCTTTAATTTAAATCTGAATTTAGCAATGAGGAGTTCATGATCTGAGCCACAGTCAGCTCCTGGTCTTGTTTTTGCTGACTGTATTTAGCTTCTCCATCTTTGGCTGCAAAGAATATAATTAATCTGATTTCGGTGTTGACCATCTGGTGATGTCCATGTGTAGAGTCTTCTCTTGTGTTGTTGGAAGAGGGTGTTTGCTATGACCAGTGCATTCTCTTGGCAAAACTCTATTAGCCTTTGCCCTGCTTCATTCTGTCCTCCAAGGCCTGTTGGAAGCATTTGCCTGTTACTCCAGGTATCTCTTTACTTTCTACTTTTGCATTCCAGTCCCCTATAATGAAAAGGACATCTTTTGGGGGTGTTCATTCTAAAAGATCTTGTAGGTCTTCATAGAACTGTTCAACTTCAGCTTCTTCAGTGTTACTGGTCGGGGCATAGACTTGGATTACCATGATATTGAATGATTTGCCTTGGAAATGAACAGAGATCATTCTGTCATTTTTGAGATTGCACCCAAGTACTGCATTTCGGACTCTTTTGTTGACCATGATGGCTACTCCATTTCTTCTAAGGGATTCCTGCCCACAGTAGTAGAGATAATGGTCACCTGAATTAAATTCACCCATTCCGGTCCATCTTAGTTCGCTGATTCCTAGAATGTCAACGTTCACTCTTGCCATCTCCTGTTTGACCACTTCCAACTTGCCTGGATTCATGAGCCTAACATTCCAGGTCCCTATGCAATATTGCTCTTTACAGCATCAGACCTTGCTTCTATCACCAGTCACATCCACAACTGGGTATTGTTTTTGCTTTTGCTCCATCTCTTCATTTTCTCTGAAGTTATTTCTCCACTGATCTCCAGTAGCATATTGGGTACCTACCAACCCGGGAATTCATCTTTCAGTGTCCTATCTTTTTGCCTTTTCATATTATTCATGTGGTTCTCAAGGCAAGAATACTGAAGTCGTTTGCCATTCCCTTCTCCAGTGGACCACATTCTGTCAGACCTCTCCACCATGACCCGTCCATCCTGGATGGCCCCACACGGCATGGCTTAGTTTCATTGAGTTAGACAAGCTGTGGTCCATGTGATCAGATTGACTAGTTTTCTGTGATTGTGGTTTCAGTGTGTCTGCCCTCTGATGTCCCCTCTCAGCACGTACCGTCTTACTTGGATTTCTCTTACCTTGGACGTGGGGTATCTCTTCACAGCTGCTCCAGTAAAGCATAGCCACTGCTCCTTACCTTGGACGTGGGGTAGCTCCTGTATAACCTGATGGGTTATAGTCCATGGGGTCGCAAAAGAGTTGGACATGACTCAGAGACTAAACAGCAACAACAACAAATTATGTTTAAATACATTTTAAAACATTTTTTGAAATTTCTCAGATTTAATTTCTAATATGGCAAAATACTAATGGACATAAACCACAAAAACAAAGCTCTTCAACAATTTTTAAGAGCGTGAAGGAATCCTGAGACCAAAACTTTTGAGAACTGATGACTTGGATCTATGTGGTCAATAATAAAATTATTAAAGAGAGGAATAACCACTTGAATACCTAAGTAATGCCATTCCAAGGCTTCTACGTTCTGTTCATTTCTCCTATTTTGTTCATATAATAAATATTTATCATTTGCCTGATATGATCATTATTAACTACTACTTTTGCCAATAAGACATACAGAATTTTTTGCTTTCCTTTTCATCTTACAAATTGAATTGAATTCATAAGCACTTTAGTTAATACCTCTCCCCAGAGTCACACAGCATAAGGTCATCTTTAGGCTTTCGTTATTAACTGTGTGATGTAGGCAAGATTCTTAACCTTTCTGGGTCTCAATAGCCTCACTTGTACATTGGAGATAAATATATATCTCCACCTCATTAGGTTGTTGCAAATAATAAATTTGTAACACATGAAAAGTGTTTATAATAGTGCTAACCTCGTAAATGTGGCATAACTATCAGCTGGGATTATATTATAAGATAGCTCACTAACTAACATCATTCAACTTCAAAAATAAATCTCTTTCAATAACATGTTTACTTTGAAGATAAGGAAGCCAGTCCTTAGGGCCTGTTGAATGTCCTGGACATAACAATCTGAGGGCCTTCCACTTATAACTCTCTTCGGAAGGAAAGGAAAGGCCTTATGCCTGATCACCATACTTTAACCAATTTGAACTTGACTCTCTAATCTTTACTGATTGGACCAGAGATTGGTCAATGCATGGGCTGGATGGAACCACTGAGGGAGTTGGCCTGGCAAAAGAGCTCCACCAATAAGGAACTAGCTCACCAATCATGTCTTCTCCTGGGATTGTCCCAGAATCTACATAGGGCTGTGCAAGCAGAGGAGCAGGTGAGCACAATGTCTTGGGAACTAGAAGGAGACATGGCAGCATTGTGCCAAGATTTACTCTTCTGGCCTGATCATCAAAACCTTTGCCAGGTCTGATACCCCATGAAACCTCCAGCCCAGGACCCCAGCTTCTTCTGTCCCCTAAAGGCCAGAGTTTACCAGCCTGAACTCTGAGGCCTAAGGCTTGCCTGCTTTGTTCAGAAAGCCAGGCCTCTCTGAAATGTGTGTAGTCTCTCTACTGAACCGTGTTCTGATTATCTCTGTGTGGCCTGCCTGCTCTTCAGATTTCAGCGGTGGAGGGAAGAAAAAGGAAAATGAGACCTTTTCAGTTGGTTTGTTTGATGTTTTTTTCCCACACAGTCGGCTGCCATCAAAAAGCCATCATACCGTCTGCAGTTCTTCTGCTGGGCCAGAGCCCAGGAGATGGCTGCCAGCAGGCACTTCTAACACAGCCTGGGTTGACAGGCATAACTTTGCGATGTTGCCAAAGGAAGCAGAGGTGGGCATAGGGGATAAAGGAACGGCAGAGAATCTCAGCATCACATCTATTTCCTGGACAGGTGTACAAAAACTAGAGAGGATTGGGAGGCCTCAGTTTATCTATAATCCACATCAACCATTTCAATCTCCAAAATGAACAACTGAGATTTTTCAGTTTTATGTAAGTTACCCATCACCAAAACATCCTGTTTTCAACTAAATTGCTGCTTTAAATATTTTCCTTATAGAAAATTTGCCACTACTGTGTATAAGCTATTTATTCCTGGTACATCACTGTGTTGATTCTGCATAGCCCCTGCTCAGGCTCAGGAAACTTCTGTGATCCTTTCCCTGCGTAGAACCAGTGCCGAGGCTGGTATTCACTGAGTATATGCAGGGCAGTGGATTCAAGAACAGTGTAGCATGTCCAAAGGTGATTTCCTCTCTCACTCTCTCTGCCGAACCTGAAGATTTTTAGGGAGTAAGATACCTAACTTTTTCTAGAATGAGATAAGGAAAGAAATCATTCTTTAACAACCCAGAATCAATGCTTCTGAGAGCAGTCTTTCAGAAGTTAGGACAGTCTAAGACCCAGTGCATCATCTCAGCTTATTTCCCAAAATTCTCTAACTGGGGGCCTTGAACCAAGTCCAAGGTGTTTGATTTGTGTTCATTAGGCAGTCAGTTAACCAATATTTACTGAGCATTTATTAAAGATTTTCAGGTCATAAACTGATAAGGTTGGAGTTGTCTCTTAAGGAGATTGGTCTGTCAATAATTTGCCTGGTTGATGGACATCAAGGAACACAGAGGTGACTATTTTAGCAGTTAAGTTTGGATGTTGCGGGGCATGAATAAAAATGATGACAGGGGACATAGAGAACCATGGAATAATGGCATAAACACATCAATAGGCAAATATAGTGTGGTGGCTGTAGAACCAGAGAACGATGGGTCACATTCAAGCATTTACTCCAGCAAGTGATGTAATCATCCCAGGTTTCAGTCTTCGTATCTGTAAAATGAGAATAGCAAAACCACTCATAGCTAGAAAGAAAGGTAGGTAGATAGAAATAAAAATAAACAGATGACAGATGGGTACACACAGACTCTCCCAAAGGTAGCTCTATGTATTTGACTGCTATCTGTTCACCAAAACCCATTTTTTCTTCTTCCTAGGCAGACAGCTGAAGTTATATGCCACATCACTGAGTTCTAGTCAATAAACTGTAATTAAAAACGATGTGTGCTCTTTCCAGGCCTGACCTTTACAGATTCCCCCCTTGGAGCTCCCTCATACTCTTTCTCCATCTGTTGCCTTAATACAGAGATCTCTGAGAACTCAGAGAACCGAACCATGAGATGCAAGAAGCCCAACTCTGTGGACAATCACAGAAAGACTACTGACCAAATGGGAATGAGAAATGAGTCTCTATTATATTCAGTCAGTTCAGTCACTCATTCATGTCCAACTGTTTGTAACCCCATAGACTGCAGCATGCCAGGCTTCCATGTCCATCACCAGCTCCCAGAGCATATTCAAACTCATGACCATTGAGTGATGCCATCCAACCATCTCATCCTCTGTCATCCCCTTCTCCTCCTGCCTTCAATCTTTGCCAAAGTCTTTCCCAGAGTCTTTTCCAATGAGTCAGTTCTTCGCATCAGGTAGCCAAAATACCGAAGCTTCAGCTTCAGTGTCAGTTGTTTCAGTGAATATTCAGGTTTGATTTCCTTTAGAATTGGCTGGTTGGAACTCCTTGCAGTCCAAGGAACTCTCAAGAGTCTTCTCCAACATCACAGTTCAAAAGCATCAATTTTCAGCACTCAGCTTTCTTTATGGTCTAACTCTCACATCCATACATGACTACCGGAAAAACCATAGCTTTGACTAGATGGACCTTTGTTGGCAAAGTAATGTCTCTTCTTTTTAATATGCTGTCTAGGTTGGTCATAGCTTTTCTTTCAAGGAGCAAGCACCTGTTACTTTCATGACTGCAGTCATTATTCCCAGTGGGGAATAATCTGCAGTGATTTTGGAATTCACGAAAATAAAGTCTGTCACTATTTCCATTGTTTCCCCATCTAGTTCCCATGAAGTGATGGGACTGGATGTGATGATCTTAGTTTTTTGATGTTTAGTTTTAAGCCAGCTTTTTCACTCTCCTCTTTCACTTTCATCAAGAGGCTCTTTAGTTCCTCTTAACTTTCTGTCATAAACGTGGTGTCATATGCATATCTGACATTATTTATGTTTTTCCAGGCAATCCTGATTCCAGCTTGTGCTTCATCCAGCCCGGCATTTTGCATGATGAACTCTGCATATAAGCTAAGTAAGCAATGTGAGAATATACAGCCTTGACATACTCCTCTTCCATTTGAAACCATCTGTTGTTCCATGTCCAGTTTTAACTGTTGTTTCTTGACCTGCATACAAATTCCTCAGGAGACAGGTAAGGTGGCCTGGTATTCCCATCTCTTTAAGAATTTTCCACAGTTTGTTGTGATCCACAGTGAAAGGCTTTAGCATAGTCAATGAAGCAGAAGTAGATGTTTTTGTGGAATTCTCTTGCTTTTTCTATGATCTAACAGATATTGGCAATTTGATCTCTGGCTCATCTGCCTTTACTAAATCCAGCTTGAACATCTGGAAGTTCATGATTCATGTACTGTTGAAGCCTAGTGTGGAGAATATTGAGTATTATTTCGTTAGTATATGAGATGAGTGCAATTGTGCGGTAGTTTGAGCATTCTTTGGCATTGCCTTTCTTTGGGATTGGAATGAAAACTGACCTTTTCCAGTCCTGGGGCCACTGCTGAGTTTTCCAAATTTGCTGACATATTGAGTGCAGCACTTTCACAGCATCATCTTTTTTAAATAGCTCAGCTGGAATTCCATCACATCTACTAGCTTTGTTTGTAGTGATGCTTCCTAAGGCCCCCTTGACTTCGCATTCCAGGATGTCTGGCTCTAGGTGAGAGATCACACCATCATGGTTATCTAGGTCATGAAGATCTTTTTTGTATAGTTCTATGTATTCTTGCCACCTCTTCTTAATATCTTCTACTTCCGTTAGGTCCATATAATTTCTGTCCTTTATTGAACCCATCTATGCATGAAATACTCCCTTGGTATCTCTAATTTTCTTGAAGAGACTCTAGTCTTTCCCATTCTATTGTTTTCCTCCATTTCTTTGCACTGATCACTGAGGAAGACTTTCTTATCTCTCCTTGCTATTCTTTGGAACTCTGCGTTCAAGTGGATGTATCTTTCCTTTTCTCTTTTGCATTTTGCTTCTCTTCTTTTCTCAGCTGTTTGTAAAACCGCCTCAGATTTTGGGCCTGATCTCTATCTTTCTATTCTTGCACTGAACCTGACATTGTAATCCCTCAATAAATTATCATTATGCCTGTTTTTGTTGTTTTACCAGAAATACAAAGACCTACAAGTTCTCAGTTTAAGAAGACAAGATACGCACAGCAGCACCCAGTATACGTGATGCAGACAACAGAAAGTCCCCAGGAGGGAGATCTGAGACAGCCTCACATAGCAGGCAGCGCTGAGTTTGTCTTTGGAGACTGGCTGTAAAGTGTTTGGATAATGCAGACTCCATTCATTCACCATTTTAAGAAATCAACAGAAAAACTCCCCTTAATTAAGTATCTACCCCTGTAGTCTGTAGAACACTTCAGCTTACTTAATATTTCTCTGTTTCTCATGTCTGCTGCTAATGATGTCCAATGTGGTCTGGCCCAGGTTGCTATGCCAGCCACCTGCACCTTCTGAAATCATCTAACTTTCGAAAACTCTGACTCAAGAAAGAAGGACATGCACTTCAGAATTTTTGAATCCCTTCTTCCTGGGTCTATCACAGCCCTGAATTTATGGCTTTTAGAAAACCACTGGTCAACCACTGGTCAATGAGACTATAATTATGTGTATACATTGCTCAAGGTTTTTGCCTTGCTCACTGCAGCTATTGGGCTTCCCTGGTGTTTCAGATGGTAAATTATCTGCCTATAATGCAGGAGACCTGGGTTCTATCCCTGGGTAAGAAAGATCCCCTGGAGAAAGGAATGGCAACCCACTCCAGTGTTCCTGCCTGGGAAATCCCATGGACAGAGAAGCCTGACAGGCTATAGTCCATGGGGTCACAAAGAGTCAGACATGACTGAGTACTGATGCTTTTGTTTTCTGCAGCTATTGATCAATAAATCTATTTTCATTACCATTTCCCTCTGGCTGTACAAGCAAAGAGCTTTACTTCAGAAATCAAAAGACTGATCAATCCAATGAAAGGGTTTTGTTTTAATCAAAAGATTGATCAACCTAATGAAAGGGTTTTCTTTTTTGGTCATTACCATACACAGAAAGTCTACAATATAAATTTATTGTTCTACTTTCCTTCTGTAAATAATGTATTATAGATGATAAGATGGGAATTTTGCCATGATTTATTAGTTACTTTAATCAAAACTATTGTCTTTTAGTCTTTTTTAAAATGCATGTATTTTATTGGCCATGCCATGCAACTTGTAAGATCTTTGTTTCCCAGTCAGGGATCAAATCGATGTCCCCTGCAATGCAAGCATGGAGTCCTAGCTCCTGGACTGCCAGGAATTACCATGCCTTTTAGTCTTTAAAACTATCTGGAGTGCCTATTTTATAGGAATAGTAGAAACAACCTTTTTAACTTCCCAAGTTTTCAATTTTCCTCAAATGTTGAACACAGACATTGTAATTCTCTAGGTTCAGAAAAGCACAATGTATTCACTGAGATGTGAATTAGACTTAAAGACATTGTTCAGCCAGTTTATTAGACAAATGGGATCCATATATACAGTATCAGGGAAAACAGAAAAACAGGACTACTCAGAATCTGGTACATGAGACCTTTTTAAACATTTAATCACAACGTCCAGCATGCATTTTGCAGGAGTGCTGCAGGATTTTGAAACACTTCCTTTCCCACCTCAGGATGCTATTTGGTTCTTAGAGGAAAGCGGGAACATTGGTGGATACATACACTACAGTTGTACAGAAACCACTTTGATGCAATATGGAAATGATCCTCTCTTCAGAAACACTTCAACAATGATGCCTGCAGATGCTGCTGTAATCATACCAGGTACTGGGAACTAGTATCGACTGCAAAGACCTGGCTGAAGGAAAATCAGAGACACACATTTTCAGGGCTTCGGGGGAGTCTGATCAGGTCATTATATGCTAACTAGCCAAATGGAATTGAGTTCACATAGAAATCCAGAGGGCTTTTCTGGTGGTTCAGTGGTAAATAATCACCCTTCTAATGCAAGAGACACAGGTTCGATCCCTGGGTCAGGAAGATCCCCTGGAGAAGGAAATGGCAACCCACCCCAGTATTCTTGCCTGGGAAATCCCATGGACAGAGAAGCCTGGTGGGCTACAGCCCATGGGGTTTCAAAAGAGTTGGACACAACTTAGCAATCAAATAGCAACAACAACAAAGAAATCCAGAATAATACCTTCAATAGAGGTTTGTGTCTGACAGAAATTGCTTTGCAGTTTGAAATGTCCTTTGGCTTCTCCCAAAAAACAACTTTGTGTCATTCACTAGTTCAAAAAATATTTTCTAAGTCCACTATTGGCTAGCTACTGTGCTGGGAGCTAAGGATTTAATTTTAAACAAACACCCAGATATAACCCTTGCCTTGATGGAGGTTTCATTCTGATGAAGCAAGTTCATTCCAAAACCTGAACTCATACTATGATAAATGCTATGTAGGAGAAGTGCATTAGTTCTAATGGTGTAATTCTGTCTAAGAAGCAATCCAATTGCTTATACTGCAGATACCCAAATGGGTTTCAACTCATATGCTAATTCTAACTGATTTACAGTGTCTGAAGTACAGTGTTGATAATGCTTCTGAGGTCTTGTTTGAAGTCCAAGGAAAAGAGTTTCCTGATGAGTGAATCTGGCATGCATACAGAGGGGAAGTGACTGAATGTACCGTGTACCTGATGTAGCTGGCATCCATCAAGAGCGTACAGGCATTTGAGAACAAAGTGATATGTGGTTACACTTGCAGAGTTGTGTAGCAATAGCAGACAAGATCACTATATAGGTTCTTTTCTTCTGCTGCTGGTTACTTCCACCCATCTCTGGCTACCTGAGAACCGGACTGGCCAGTATGTCTATACTAACTCATCACAGACAGTAAGGAAGATGAAACTCACTCCACTCTGGCACAATTACACAGATATCAGACTTCATGAGACTTTGTCAGGGGGCGAGGAAGAAGTCACAAGTGGCTCATTGGGTAAGAGAAGTCTCCCCATGAAGTTTTTGAAAAGAAAAATCAGTCAACCAAAACATGGATCCTAGAGGGCAAGTCTGTGAATCAGTGTTAAGTTTCTAAAGATCCATGGGACAATTACTCTAATTTTAATTATAAATCTATAACCAGAATGGGGGCTTCCCCGTTGCCGCCAGTGGTAAAGAGTTTACCTGCCAATCCCTGGGTTGGGAAGATGCCTTGGAGGATGGCATGGCAACCCACTCCAGTGTTCTTGCCTGGAGAATTCCATGGACAGAGGAGCCTGGTGGGCGACAGTCCAGGGGGTAGCAAAGAGTCAGACACGAGTGAGTACATAACCAGAATGACACTAATTTGCCAGAGAAAGAAAACTCGGACTGGCACTAGCTACCAAGGATGGAAATGCTGAAGATATGAAAGCCCAAGCAAGAGGAAGTGTGCTTCAAGTCAAAAAGGAAGGCTTGCTTGGGTGTCTGGGAAAAGAGCTTTAAAATAAAAACTATATGGTGGTTGGTGAATGTATTATTTCCATCCTACATCAGAGCCTCCTTAAGTGCCATATCCCTACCCCCTGCCTAGAATATTCTGTCCCTATGCTCACGTGCATACAGGCACGCGTGCACACATACACGCATCCCATCAGCATCCAGCACAACCTCGCATCCTTCAGGCCCCATCTTACATCTCTTCAAAGAGATTTTCTCGATCATCTAAATTAGATGCCTCTTCTCTGTCTCATTATTCTTTATTTTTAAAGCCTTCCTGTGTCCTTTATCAATACCCTTACATTTACCCCAAGTAGGAGATAGATAGGTAGTTATTCATATATATGTGTATTTAATTACCACCTGGTACATTACAGACACTCATTACATACTTGGTGAATGAATGAGTAAATGAATGAAAGAATAAATAGATGATATTCGGAGAAGTTTTAAGAACAGAACAATTATTCACCTTGAATGTTTTAGACCAGCAATAAGATCCCTAATCCTGATCTTAGAAGGAGCTATTTTAATTCTCCAGTCCTATGATTGGAGGAGGGTTCTAGTCCTCAGAGAAAGAAAGTAAAGCTTTATCTCCTGCTTAGAGATGAGCCAGATAAGCCTGGAGAGGCCAATTTGTATGTAGGAACTGGTGGTTACAGGGTCTGGGGAGTGATAGGGGCGGTGGAGCTTCTTGTTCTGATTTTCGGAGGTACTGTCAGAAGAGGGTCTTTTCTCCTTTCTCAATTCTCCTTTATGAAGTGCATTTGCTGAGAGAGAAACACCACTTTCTTTGGAGAACTGTGAGAGGCGTAGGCCATCGAGGTCTGCAAGGGAACACCCACTCATTTGCAAAGTGGCGAAGAAAGTCTCCCACAAAGTAGAAGGCGGCTTGATTCAGGACTTAAAGGAAACAATGGAGTCCGTTCAACAAAGCCAACATTTAAAGAACCTGAAACAGTGTGCTTTAAAAACTGAGTTAACAAAGCAGCCTTTTAAATTTAACTGCATGCTTATTGGTCTCATTTTCAAGCTACCATCTGTTACCCCAGTAAGAGTTTACTGGTTTGTTTATCATCATGATTCATCACCTGTAAGATTCCTGAGCTATGAAGGACAACGTTGATTGGAATTCTGCAAATGGCAACACTTTTGCATCTGAGCCAGCTTGTACCAATCATGCAAGACCTTTGAATAGAACTGGTACCTTCTATTGCCTGGCAATTCACAACAGAAAGACACAAAGAGAGACAAAACATCTTTCAGAGGAGCCTGCCATAAAGCCATTTGGAGGGGCTCTTTTAAGATCCTGATATTTTAAAAAATCTTCCCATCCATTTTGTGTTTTATGGAGACAGCCATGGACCTCAGTGGGCGATGTTGCTCTGGAGTCATCTCCCAGTGGTACCCCTCTCACTCCATCATCTCGGGAAGGGAGAAGAGTAGTGAAAAGCAGAGAGGGGATGGGGTAGGGCCATGGAATGTGGCTAATTACCAAGAAAAAAATAGGAGCCTCCTACCTTTTATCAGAGCAAGTATCAAATACTGTTTGGCCCAAGTACGTTTTGTCCCATTCTGTTTCTTATGCAAATTAAACATCTAGAGACCAGCCTGCCACAAAAAGTTAACTCTGCTTCCCTGACTTCATTCAACTTGCCCTTGAAAGGAGTATCATGTACCTGATTGTTAGCTGGATCCCCCCTCCGAGAAATTGTAGGCAAGATCTTATCATTATCAGGCTTCTTTAGAAATCAAAAGCACCTGCCCTTTGTGAAGGTGGGCATCTAGAGAGAGAAACATTCCCATTAGAAAAATGGCCGGAGTTTATACGGGAACACTTTTGACACGCCTTCCCAGCCTGAAGGTACCAACCTCAGACAAATAAACTAGTGAACGTGGGTCAAGCACTTACTGTGTGCCAGGCACTGTGCTAAGCAATTCAGAGGCATAATTTCATCAGGCCCTTGCAACAGCCACAGGAGATGGGGAGCCTGAGTATACAGATTTGGAAACTGAAGGCTTGGAAAGGTCAAGTTCCTTGCCCAATATCACACAATTGGAATGTGACAGAGCCACAGCCTCTAATTCCAGAACCTGTGCTCTTAGCTACCTCTGACATAATTCAGCACTAATGACATTGACATGTACCATCCAGTGACAAGCCACTCCTAAGAGGCTTCCCGCTTCAGATTTTCCAAGTAGAACTGCACATAAAACCAAAGTTTTCCCTGATGTTCTGCCCCTGTAGAGGACAATAAGCCATTCTAGGACTTCCCATTAGTTCTTCCCACTGGTGGTCCAGTGGTTAAGAATCCACCTGCCAATGCAGGGGACTTGGGTTCGATCCCTGGCCCAGGGAGATTCCACATGCCTCAGGGAAGCTAAGCCCATGTGCCACAACTACAGAGAGCACGCTCTAGAGCCCGCATGCAGCAACTTTTGAGCTCATAGGCCAAAACCACTGAAAGCCCAGGCACCTAGAGTCCACGCTCAGCAACAAGTGAAGCACCGCAATGTGAAGCTCACTCCCTGCACCTAGAGAGTAGCCCTCACTCACCACACACAGCAACAACCACCCAGCACAGCAAACAGCAAGGAAATAAATTTTTAAATAAATAAAGTCAATCTTATTTTTAAAAAAGTAGTTGCTGTATGTAAACTGATTTATATTTCTTTTAATATTCTAAGTAACTGTTATCATAGATATGATCATAGCCATTCAGGAAAGGGGGAAATTAAGGCTCCCAGAAGCTAAGTAACTTGCCCAAGAACACACAGCTAGTAAGTGGCAGAGGGGGGCTTTTGATCCCAGGCATCTTGTAGGCATCCACCAGATATTTGCACTGGGATATAGGAGAGGTCTGTAGTTCCCCTGAGACCCTTGTCATGAGTGAATTCTGCGCTTCCTCATGAGTTCAGATGATCCTATTGATTGGACTGGGCCAAGGTTGGCTGAAAAGAAGGACGTATTGTAGATGGGTGAAAAGAATTCATGTCAGTGTATGGCAAAAACCACCACAATATTGTAAAGTAATTAGCCCCCAATTAAAATAAATAAATAATTTTTTTAAAAAGAATTCTCTTGAAATGGAAACACGGGTCCTAACGTACATGGAAGATCAACACTGAATTATCAATGACCAATAATCGTTTGTGCCCAATCAGAGGGGCTGTCCTTATGCAGTTAGGCTTACTTGCAACTTACTCTGTCAAGCATATCCACCCGCCCAGTTCCTAGTTCTGCTAACTCACCCTTGTCTTCCCCGGGCCTCATCCCTGGTATACTGTAGGTACTCAACATATGTTTTTAAAAGAAGATGGAGGAAGAAGCTCAGAGATAGTGCTAAGTCCTAGGAAAGAGAAACTCAGAATCCATGCATGCCTGTGAGATTCAAGTGCCGTTTGTTGCTCAGGAAGTAATGCCTGTAATGAGTTGCTGCTGCTAAGTTGTTTCAGTCGTGTCCGACTCTGTGCCACCCCAGAGACAGCAGTCCACCAGGCTCCCCCGTCCCTGGGATTCTCCAGGCAAAAACACGGGAGTGAGTTGCCATTTCCTTCTCCAATACATGAAAGTGAAAAGTGAAAAGTGAAAGTTAAGTTGCCCAGTCATGTCCGACTCTCAGCGACCCCATGGACTGCAGCCTACCAGGCTCCTCTGTCCATGGGATTTTCCAGGCAAGAGTACTGGAGTGGGGTGCCATTGCCTTCTCCAAATGAGTTGCAGAGACCAGTAAAAACATGCTGATAGTTCCAGGTCGCGTTGAAATGGATGCCAGTATTAGAAGCATTAATGTGTTCCCTCCTTTTCCCCTCTTTAGCCCATTCAGTCTTTATATAAAAAACCACACTCATTGCATGCGTGTTATACAATATAGACATGTTTCATATTGCATGACTCTACCATGGGCACTTCCTGGTACTTCCTTGGAAAAGAAAAACTACTCAGGGATGCATACTGGTGGCCGGAAATTTTTACTTACCATTTTGTGTCATCTATTTCTTTACCTAGCAATTTACAGTTTACAAGAGCCTTTACATCTTTGCTTTCCCACCCTCTGAGTTGAGGTTGGGGCTGAGATTTCCATTTACAGAGAAGGAAACTGAATCACAAAAATCTATCATGGCTGGCCGTATGGCTATTTCCTCAGTTCTTAGGTATCATCACTGTAAGCTACACCACTGATTCAACAATAGGTTTTGATGATATAAAGATCTCTATCATATTGTAAATTCATATTGTTATAAGGCACACCTCAGTGTTTCTGAGACTTTAAATTACATGCACTTAGAGGGAGATACACATATCTTGAAACTAAGGAAATGTGATAAGGTTAACGGAACAATGACTTAACAAGCATTCTAACTCTGAGACACTGTGTACAATTTACTTTCTCAACTACATTGTAAACTCCTGCCTGCAGGGCATTTTTCTACACTTTTTACATCTGTCTTCTCAAAATGCTTAATATAGTAGCTTCTGTGCAGTATGCTCTCAGTTGTTTGATAAACGACTCTATTTCCTCTAAAAACAAAAGCTAAAAGAAGCCCTTATTTTTCATTCTTAAATGTCCTGGTGCTAAAAATTCCAAGAGAATATATTTGGAAATTTGCAAGAGCAGCATTTTATCTGTTGTTTCTGGGGAGACCTTGTTTGGTGACTAAGAACTGAGTCATAAGATTGCCTTTCTGAGAAAGACAAATATCATGATATCACTTATATGTGGAAACTGAAGTATGATGTAAATGAACTTATTTACAAAGCAGAAACAGAGTCACAGACACAAAAACAAATTTACAGTTCCTGAAAGGGAAAGGAAGTAGGAGGAGATAAACTAGGAGTTTGGATTAACACCTACACACTACTATGTATAAAATAGATAAACAACAAGGTCCTACTGTATAGCATAAGAAACTATATTAAATAATTAACCATAATGGAAAAGAGTATGAAAAAGAATATATATATATAAATCAAATTGATATACACCAGACATTAACACAACACTGTAAATCAGCTATACTTCCATTAAAAAAATTTTTTTTTAAATTGTCTTAAATTCCTTCTTCCAGTATCATCCCTCTGGGAGACTAACAAGACTTTAGAAAACTCAAGTGTCTACAAACAAAGTTGTATTTCAGAATGAAGTTCTAGATGAACTTCTAGATGAAACTCTAGAAGTTCAGGGTTTATTATAAAATATTAGAGAAAAAAATCTTTAACATGTTGGCATGAACACAAACAGCCTGTTTTTCCTTTCATACAGGCGTAACACTGTGGGACTTACGTCTTTCTACATTCGCAATTTAGATCACCTACACATACAAAAGAAGAAAGCAAGAAATAAACCTAAGAAAACAAAGTGTTAAAAAAAGAAAAAAAAAACTGCAACCTGGAATCGTGCACAAAATAGTTTGCCTCTGATCACAGTTATTTTTTGTATGAGGAGGAAAAAAATTCAACTTTTTATTTCACTCCTGGTTTAAAAACTAGTTTTTAAAAAAGTTTCTCCAACTCTGTGAAGCAAAAGAAATTAGCCTCAAGTGGCCGTAACTGAGCTTCCCATCGGATTATTGTGCAAGATTGCCTTTTATTTCCCCCCACAGTGGATAATGCGTGCTCATTGTGATTTATCTGGAGTAGGTTTCTTTTACACACTCGGGCTATATAAAGTCCAGCTAGGACTGGGAACAGAGGCTTTAGGAGCACCTGAGAGGCAGCCTCCAGTCTGGGAGAATGAAACAGTTGGGAACATGAGCAGCAGCGTATGAAATTGACGCTCTCTGCGGTATGAGCCCCATGTTTGCCTCCCAGCCCAGATGAGGAGCCGTTAGAAATGGGAGACTGGATCAATATCCTCTGATTGTGCTGCTTTTCTTCTCACCCTTGATTTTAATGTCTTGCACATATCTCTGACCTAGAATGATCAAGGCTCAGGCCCTGGCAGGACCGTGAACGTTTGGCCAGCTTGATTCGGCCACCTGGCAAGAACAATGGTGATGAGGGCCTTTGTCCTGTTGGCTGTCTTCGCAGAAGCCTCTGCAAGATCTTGCACTCCAAATAAAGCAGGTATGCTCTGGTACTACCCCATTTTCCTGGAAAGGACTGTTTCCTGATGCATATCTTCCCAGAGCTCAAAGCTCTGTACTTATATTGTTAGGAAAATGCTGTTATGTAGCCACGTAGTCTTCTCTAGTGACGCAGATGGTAAAGAGACTGCCTGCAATGTGGGAGACCTGGGTTTGATCCCTGGGTCCAGAAGATCCCCTGGAGAATGAAATGGCACCCACTCCAGGACTCTTGCCTGGAGAATCCCATGGACGGAGGAGCCTGATGGGCTACAGTCCATGGGGTGGCAAAGATTCGGACCTGACTGAGCAACACACACACACAGAAGCACTTAAGGACCCCAGTGCCCATTCGATTTTTCCTGCAGAGAGTACAAACATATTGGATAAACTTACGCTTTTTAAAATTGTGAAAGTGTTAGTTGCTTAGTCATGTCCAACTCTTTGAGACCCCATGGACTGTAGGCTCCTCTGTCCATGGAATTCTCCAGGCAATAAAATTCTATTGAGTAGCCATTCCCTTCTCCAGGGGATCTTTCCAACCCAGAGATTGAAACCCATGTCTCTCACATTGAGGGTGCTAGATAGATGAAAAAATAGAGATAAAATCTTCACCTTTTTTTTCTCCCTATTTTCCATTTGATTATTGATTTTCTGTGCTGTGCCATAAACTACAATTTCATAGCATTATGCATAAATTGACATTTTAACTTTAATGTGCTCATTTCATAGGATTAAAAAATATGTATATATGTATATATGATACCAGATTGAAATATACATGTTTTTCCAATTCATTCAATCTGATTTCAAAAATACATTCCTTTAAGTTTAAACGTGGACCAGTGTTGAATACATGTTAAGAATAGTGCAGATTTTACGCAGAGGTTGCAAAATCTATAAATCGGAAACTTTAGTGACTGATGTTGGGGGGGATCTTTCATCACAGCTCATGAAGAATAGCACGGGAAACATTTTTAACCACTGCTTTGCATGCTCAGCTGTAATAGGAGCCCACCATATGTAGATTAATATGATTACCAGATCCGATTTCAAACCTTGTCTCTCATCTTTCCAGATGTCATTCTCGTGTTTTGCTATCCCAAAACAATCATCACCAAAATCCCTGAGTGCCCCTATGGATGGGAAGTGCACCAGTTGGCGCTTGGCGGGCTGTGTTACAATGGGGTCCATGAAGCAGGGTACTACCAATTTGTAATCCCAGATTTGTCACCTAAAACAAGTCCTATTGTGGAACCCAGTCTGAGGTAAGTCCAAACTACACAGGGAAGAGCTGCTAAAAGGAGGCAAGTGGGATCTCCGCATCTGCTGTCCATCCTTAAAAGGATTCAAAATTCACCACTTTCCAAGTAAGAGTCAGTCCCGACCCCCAAATATCCTGAGATGTGAGTGTTATTTAAATTCTTCTCTTCTGCCTAGTTTAGGTGACTCTCAGGATTTAAATTTTATTCTTCTAATTTGTTGCCTGAGCGGCTAGACCACCTTCTGTGAACCAAACAAACTATTGGTTTGGCCAAAAAGTTCATTCAGAGTTTTCTGTAACATCTTACAGCCAACTCGATGCGTTTCCCACCTCCGTGTCACTTGGAGCTCTGAGTACGTGCTCATCGCTGCCACCCTTCCTGGGCTGGATAGACGGGCCATCTTCTACTTAAGAGTTTGAAGTGGTGACAAAGTGCATTTGGAAGGCATCTTAAAGGAGAGACCAAAGTATAACACAGCCCATAACTGGGTCTTATGAAGTACCTAGGACAGGTCATCAGAATGAAAAGGAACCACACCTCTTGTTAAGTGTCCTTATGGAAGGGAGGAGAAATTGGAGACTTCCCAGTCACAGTTCAAGGCCACAACCAGTAGCGATACAATCATGAAGAAAGGCTAGGTCTAGTATCCCTACGGCCTTGACTATAGGAGAGGGTACATGTACTAGGTCTCAGATCCTGGGGCCACATTCGCTTCCTAAAAGCCCCACAGTGATTCAGTGATTCAGTGATCTAGTGGGAAGACTCATGGGCATGTTTAATAAAAATATCTCGTTTTTTGATATCCTGGTAAAATGAGCTAGAAATCATCTGTGTGGTCTCAGGCAGATCACTGCTCAAGTGGATATTGGAGATCCCCTCTAACTCTAATATTCGGTGATTTTAAAGTCTAAGAAGTCAGACGAAAGAATCTCAGAATTAGCGCTTATGATTCGAAGAAGGAAAGACCAAGAACTAGGCAGTAATGTTCTAGAGCTGGAGATAGGTGAAGGTGTCACATAAGATTACTTGGGCAGGGGAAATAAATAAAAAGTTGATGTTGGGAGATAAGAGATTCTTGAACCAGTTCAGTTTGGTCAGAAGCCTGATAGGTATATGGATTTTTATTTTAAGTGTACCACATTTAACTTAGATTATTGTAAACAATCTTGAACAGACTTAAGAACTCTTTACAAAAATTATCAGCTCATCTACAAACAAGAATGGGTGTTATAGCAATGGGAAACATCTATGACTCCCCATCGGCTTTCTTCTAAGCCATCGTCCATCATTTTTCCAAGAAATTTCACTCATATCATGGGGGTAAAGGGCTGCGTTAACTGCCTGCTTCCTTTCTCCAGTACAAGCCCCCCATCTACCACTTCTACAGTCACATTGTTTCCAACGACAGCACCGTGATCGTCAAGAACCAGCCCGTGAACTACTCCTTTTCCTGCACCTATCACTCCACCTACCTGGTGAACCAGGCTGCCTTTGACCAGAGGTAAGCTGCTCTGAGAGAGGAGGGCTGGCTGCCTTGCGCGTGTTCTGCAGTCCCTGTCAACCAGGCGTGTTTCAGTCCTTATGCAAAATTCTCTCCCCTTTTCAGAGTGGCCACTGTTCATGTGAAGAACGGGAGCATGGGCACGTTTGAAAGCCAATTATCTCTCAACTTCTATACTGTAAGTGGTCTCCAGGTCCCCACTGCTGCCCTGTGGCCTTTATAGGGGATGATGGGATGTTTCCACAGCATTTGTTCTCCTCTAAGCTGTATATGCCTTCCCTGGTGGTGCAGAGGTTAAAGCCCATTCTTGAACTGGCGTTGAATCATAAGCTTTGGTCTAGTGTTAAGCCTCTTTGAAGACTGGATGGAAGAAAGGAAAGGTGTCACAGAGAAATAAGTTTAATCTTCCCATTTCACAGGTGAGAAAATTGAGACAAGAGAAATCTTGTGAGTTACCAAAGGCCAGTAGGCGGTAAAGACAGCCACAGTCTAATTCCTAACCAAGATTAGTTTCCACACAACCCACTCTAGGGATTTAAATTTAGGATCCAACTCTTGTTAAAACATCCGGGCACAGTGCAGTGAGCTTCCTACCTGGGACAGCGGTAAGGGGAAAGTTTAGGGTGGCTGCTGCTGCCTGGCTCTTTGGTCTCCAAAGCCGTTTGCTTAGTGGGTCTCCTCTTTGTCTAATTTCGGCATACTGCCTATGTTGACACTGAAGCTAAAGGCACTCAGAATAAAACACTCCAGAGAAACCAAGTATGCAATGGCCATTAGCCCAGCTGCCCTCCTTTTACAGAGGTGCTTTGTCTTTTAGATCCGCAGCTTCCAGTGAGGAGGCAATAGCCCAGCTGGCTAAAGGAAAACACAGGTGGAAATCAGAAATAGAAACCTTTACGTAAAAGATTAGAACTGGAAGATAGCCTTAAAGGCCATCAAGTGCAACCTATTCATTTCATAAAGGAAACAATTATCTTACTTGGAGCTCCACTGACTTTGGACTCTTGGAACTCACTTTACCAGTTCCCTGACAGTGAGTCACTCAGTCATGTCCAACTGTTTGCAACTCCATGGACTGTAGTCATGGAATTCTTTAGACCACAATACGCGAGTGGGTAGCCTTTCCCTTCCCCCAGGGGATCTTCCCAACCCAGGGATCAGACCCAGGTCTCCTGCATTGCAGGAGAATTCTTTACCAACTGAACCACAAGGGGAACTCAGTTCCCAGTTCTCTGGAAGCTATTAATCTGCTGAACTTAGAAGGTGGGACATAGCAGGGATCCTAGAATAACCTAGTTCATTTTACAGAAAAGGATTTAAAACCCGATGAGAAAATGATCTGCCCAAGACCCCACTTGTGGTCTAGAGCAGTTCCCAGTCTGGAACAAGGTTTTCTAACACTGGTCTCCAGGGCAAACTTACTAAGTGTCATGACCCCTAACATTTTGTTGTTGTTGTTCAGTTGCACAGTTATGTCTGACTCTTTGTGACCCCGTGGACTGCAACATGCCAGGTTTCCCTGTCCTTCACCATCTCCAGAGTTTGCTCAAACTCATGTCCATTGAGTTGGTGATGCCATCCAACCATCTCATGCTCTGTCATCCCCGTCTCCTCCAATCTGACAAGCACAGGCCCTTTTCAAGGCCCTGTGTCTAATTTTATTCAAAGTTTTAATTCTTTTCTTTCAAGAGGGCTCTCTAAATAAGCTTCAAGGTCCCACAAAACCTAGATCTGCCCCAGGCTACACACCACTAATGATCAAGTCCTGAGAAAAGGAATCCCATACAACCCTTGACCTATATTGGCAGGGGCTTGATGCAATGTGGATCACCAGGATGATGAAAGAATGGCAAAACCACTGAAGTATCTGAGGAATTTTCTCCAGGAAGGAAAATAAGCTTTACACATGACAACAGACCCAAGGGACATGTTGATGATGGGTTATCTTTACTACTGAGTCCCTGTCCGGAAGTATAGGATTGTTGGTTTAACCAGATAAAACTGTAGATATGACCCCATGAAGATTTTACAACAGGTGGAAATGGAGAGGCACCATGATTGTCAAAATGCATCATTCACCAACAGTTATGTGGAGCAAAGTTTCAGACATGAATATCAAATCTTAGATCTTTTTAAAGAAAAAACAGAAATCAGGAAACATGTTCTCAGCATCACCAGGCCATCCTCTGGGCTAGACAGACTGCTTCCTTGAACTGCTAGAAATGAGTTCTTGCTAAGGCCTTCCCTAGGGCTCAACACAACCCTTACAGGACAAATGAACCTTGGCCACGAGGAGGCTCTGAGATTACAACTGAGATTTTGGTACTGATTAACATTCCCGCAATGGGCTTGGTTTCCTGTGCATTACCCATGTGGTTGGTATTTTTCTTGTCCTCCCTTCTTCCACTTTCAGAGCATTCTTGTGTGCTTTTGAAGCAACAGCTGCTCCCTGCATAAATTTCCATCAAATTAGCAGAGACAGAGCAGTACCCTGCCTGGGGCAGTGGAATCAGCGCACTACTAATTGCCCAGGATTCCAAGAGTTCCAAACGCTGGGCTCCAAACCACCAGTTCTGCTCAGCCTGCTTTCTCTCCTCTCTGTCCTCTTCTACTTCTTACTGCGATTGGTTCCATAGTTGATATTCTTGGTGAAAAGTTTTTTTATCTCTCCATCCCAAATAAAGGAGGGTAGTAAACTTGCAGAAGGAGCCTAACATTGAGGTTAAAAAAATAGGCCTTGACATCAGACCACAGGTTGGAAGCTTGGTCCCCTATTTACTGTAGCATGACCTTGGGCAAATTAGTTAACTCCTCGTGGTCTCCACTGACGAATTTGTTCAATGGGGATAATAACAGCACTTACCTGAGAGGTTTGTTATAAGGGTTAAATGAAATAATCCTTATAAAACACTTTGCACAGTTCCTGGCACAAATAAGTGTCCGAGGAAGTAGTCATTCTCATAATTGTAAACTTTGACCTCATTTTTAAAATATCTATCTATTTGGCTATGTCTAGTCTTAGTTGCAGCATGTAGTTCCCTGACCAGGGATTGAACGCAGGCTTCTTGCATTGGATAATCAGAGTCCCAGCCCCTGGATCAGCAGAGAGGTCTCCAGACCTCATTTAAACTGGAAACTGAGAGCTCCTAGCTCTAGAATTGTTATTTTTATAGGGTTGAACGTCAGTGTCAGAGTGGGATTAGGTTGACTTTTATTCAATCAAAATGGTATAGGTTGTGGCTTTTAGTTACCCAGAAACAAATGACAAAGCTGGGATAGAACAAGTGTAAGAAATAGAGACCAAAATCACAGACTTTCAGAGTCAGAACAAACCTCAGAGGTGATTAATGTAGACCTTCCATCTAATGCCCCAAACCCTCTGCAAGACTGCTGGGGGATGAACTCCCTATCTCTTCCAAGGATGATGACAAACTGGGCCTTCCCGTTTGGGGTCAACATGTGAAATCTGACGTCCTGAGCTCTGGCCCATCAGTCCCAATTCTCTCCTCTGCAATGATACTGCTGAAGGTCCTTCAACTAGCCTGAGCCTGTCTTTCCCAAGCGAGTGTCACCCCACTCTTGGGGCCCGTTCACCATCGTATTCACTCTTCTCTGAGTATGGTCCCCTGGGTTCCTGTTCCTACTCAAAGGTGGAGCCCAGAATTTGCCAAAGCAAACTGCCTGGCATTCAAGGGTGACATTCTCTGGGCATAGGTCCCTAATTTTCGTGTTATTAAGAAAGTAGGGGGGACACACTGAGCATTGCCTTCTGTCAGGTGAGAATTAGAGAAACTGACCATCAAAGGTGTTTCTTCTCAGAAATTGAATGAAGGGTGAAGATGGTGTTTGACACTTCGTAACAATCAGGAGGATTCCTCTGCAAATGGAGGCATTCCAGTATTCCAACTCCTGGTTCCTAGGAGATGGGGGCCAGGAGAAGTACCTCTGCCTACATTAGTGACAGTGTTATCATCCTCCGGTAGAACTTACATTTGGAAACAGTCTCTTGAAATAAATCTCAGAAAATAATAAGGAACATTAGAAGCCACTATCCTCTGCCACTTCAACTTGCACATTAAGCTGATAACTTATATTTAAGAATGTTATTGTTTAATCATTACAACCATTGAAATGGTGCAGGGGGCTGAGAGAAGGAAAGAAAACAAATTGACTTCTGGGTGACCGAGTCAGGAGGCCCTGGCTGGACCTGCGATTGATAAGATAATATAAGAGACCCTAGAAGATGATTCCAAACCCTCTTGTCAATTCCCTAAATTTGACCCTTAGGGAGCTAAGGTCTATTTTATCTAGATGTCCTTGCTGTCATTGTTTACCTATCGCAGTTCTGTAAATCTCTAAGTTCATGAAACTCAATTTTTTCACTAGTATCCTGGTCTTAGCTTTATGCTCCTATTGCATATAGCCACCATCATAGAAACATTTCTGCAAGGCGATGAAGGCAAAAGGTATTCCCATTTTGCAGACAGGAATACTAAGGATCAAAAGGCTGGCTTGCCTGTGTGAGTCCCAAGTTAGTGGTGGGAACTAGGATTAATCCAGGATCCTTGTCTTGATTCCCCTGTACTTGAATCATGGCAATGAGTCCAGTTGTCCTTGAATTGAAGCCAGAGTCTCCTGGATCCACCCCTACAGTCTAACTTCCTCTCCTGCCCTCCTCACTCCCTGCCTCTCCCCACCTCCTCTTTACTCACTCACGTTCCAGCAGACTGGCCACCCTGCTGTCCTGCTTGTCACGCTCTCCCCCTAGGGCCTTTTCTTGCCTGGCCTGATGTCTGCCTGGCATCTCCTCCCTCCAGTCTTGATTCAAATGTCACTTCCTCAAGGAAGCCTCCCAACCACTGTATTTCAAATTAAAACCTATCCCCTCCTTGCACTCCCAATCCACCTTACCCTGCTCTACATTTTTTTTCATAGTTTTTCTATATAGAATACTATAGTCTATGCTAGCCATGTAATTCATTTAATCTACTGTCTGCTGTCCAACTCCCTTGCTAGAACGTCAGGTGGCTGGAGACAGAGATCTCTACTTGTTCACTGATAAATCTCAACAGACAGGACAGCCTGACTCAGAGACTCTCTCAACATAGAGAGCAGTTCCTGACACATAGTAGGTGATCATAAAGTTGTTTTCTGTTGTTAATGTTAACTGAACTGGGAATCAAAGTAAAAACTCTCCAATCCAAGCTGGAATCTGCTCAAGGAAATCCAGCATTGCTGGATTCCACTCTTTTTCCATCAAGCAAGTCTTGCCCCTCATCGGTATAGATGAGACCTACAGTACATGTCTCACTGTAACCAGCAAACCCAGTTATATGATGTCCTCATCCATGCTCAGATGACACCAGGATCCTAGGAGGTACCACTTCTCTGACCCTCGAGGGTCTCAATGTGGCCTCATGAGCTTGTGTCTTTGGGTTGATTCCCACCCCCCACCCCACTGTGATGTATCTGCTCTTGTCAGACCAAACTACTCAGCCCAACAGATCATAATGCCCAGTGTCAATTTCCTTCCAAAGAATGCCAAGTTCTCCACTAAGAAAGAAGCGCCTTTTATCCTGGAGACATCCGAAATCGGTTCAGATCTGTTTGCAGGAGTAGAAGCCAAAGGTTAAGCATTAGGTAAGTATGTGTTCTTATTGTCTGTATTTGTAAACACAAAGATGAGAAAAAAAGACCAAACCAGAGGCTTTTGAATCACCCAGCGTTTCTAGGCATATAATTCTCAGGCTTAAAGTGAGATGCGTTTTGTTTCCTTTTCAGGTTTAAAGTGGTTTTGAACAGCTGTTGGGCCACACCCTCGGCTGATTTCATGTACCCTTTGCAGTGGCAGCTGATCAACAAGGGGTAGGTACGGTTCTCTGGACCACAAGCCTGAGTGGTGGGACCAGGTGATCCGGGGTGACTCTGCCTCGGGACGGCTTGGGAGGAAGAGATGGTGCCTGTTGGGGCCACGTTAGTGACTTTCTCTGTGCTTCCAGACTGAGTAATGATACCAGGAAAAGCTTACATAGTGCTTTCTAGGTACCGGATACTCTCCCTAGAGCTTTATCATGTACTCACGCACTTCTCTGACAACAGGTGAGTATGATTATATCATCTCCTCTTTCCAGATGAGGAAACTGAGGCATAGGAGGGGTTAAGTAATGTCACATAATTAGTGTATTTGTGTGTTAATGGGGAAATGGGCACGTAGGGTTCAAATCCAGTCCATCTGACGTCAGAACCCAGATGAGGACTAAATTAGATGTCCATGTAAAAAGTTTAGCATATAGCATCGGGTTGGTATCCAATCAATTTCAATATCATTGTTTTTATTTACTAATAATTCCATGGGTAATTCTTAAAATTTGGAGTAGAGGACTAAAATATTGGAATTACAGCATAGAAAAGTGATTCTAGAAATCATACATAGATGGTTTAGAAACAGTACACAAGAGGTATAAAGACCAGCGTAGAGGCTGTGGCAGCTCTAGAGCCCAAGGTGATAAGACCTGAATCAACGTTGCAGCTAAGTGAACGAGAAGAAGGTCATCCAACGCCATCCAAGTGGGGAGAAGCAATAAAAATGTAGCAACTGATCAGATATAGTAGAGGGAAGGACAAGACACAGCATTTGAAGAACACGTGAAAAGAATGCTTTCTACTGTTGATGGCGGATTGTGAAGATGAGGAATAGTCTGTAAGCTCCCAGGGAAGAGAGGCTCTGGGTAAGGGAGTCTGGATTCTCCTTGAGTTCATGATGGCATGCTGACCCTGAGATGACAGTTGTCTAGAAACACTTAGAATTGTAACTCTGGAAAACAAAAGAGAGGATGAGATGCAGGCATTGTCCAAACAATGCACAGTAAACTCAGAAGAGGCTGTTCCCCAAATCAAAGCAGACAATTACACTGAAACTCATCAGGGCAAAGCAAAAATACAGGGGCCAGGGACAAAGATGATGAGGTAACAAAGATAAAGCCACTTTGGATCTTTATGTATATTTATTTAAGAAGCATTCATACCGCTCTTGGGCTTCCCTTGAGGCTCAGCTGGTAAAGAATCTGCCTTCAATGCTGGAGACCTAGGTTTGATCCCTGGGTTGGGAAGACCTGCTGGAGAAGGGAAAGGCTACCCACTGCAGTATTCTGGCCTGGAGAATTCCATGGACTGTATAGTCCACGGGGTTGCAAAGAGCTGAACACGACTGAGTGACTTTCACTTTATATCGTTCTTACAACATACCAGACACTGCTCTAGATAGGCATTTTACAAATACTTTTTTCAATTTCATTAAAATTCCTATAAAATAGGTAGTATAATAATCACTATTTTACAGATGAGGAAACTGAGGAACAGGCAAATTCAAATTCCACAAGTCTAAGCTAGTAAAGGGATGCTGATCTGATCAGCATTAAGGACAGAGGAGCCTGGCAGGCTACAGTCCATGGGGTCGCACAGAGTAGAACATGAGTGAGTACACGTGTGTGCGCGCGCGCACACACACACACACACATCACCTTATAACACCAGGTGGGACAGGTCAGTAAGGGCCACATGCAAGCCGCCTATCTTCCTGCAGGGATGAGAGCTCAGCGTGAGTCATTTCATACGTTATTGAATGAGCCATTTAGGTTTTGTTGTTGTTGGTACAAATCCAATGACTTCAGAAGATTCTAAAATAAATTATTGACCTATAGGGACCTTGAAATTACCAATAGGCATTGGGAACCCTCTCTCAGACAATAGCCACACAAGGGCAAAGTCTTCTGGCACATCATGGAATTGTCTCCTTAGACAGTTCTGGTACTCTTGCTCACCTAGCAGATGTGTGATATGACAGAAAAGGGAATGCTTGTGACTTTGGGGTAGTCTCTAGAAGTGGTCCTCGAACTCTAGTGTGCACAGGATTTCCTTCGGGTGCCTGCTTCTCATGCAGACACATCGCAAACCTACAACTTCAGAAGATCCCAAGGTGAATCCTGGGAATCTGCATTTAAATGCTGCTAAATCAAAGAAGCCCTGATATAGTTGTAAACTCTGCCTAGTTGAAATGGCCCCTTGAAGTTGGAGATAGATACACAAAGACTAGTGCCAAAGGGGAGAATTAGAAAGTCCACTCCATAACCTCCCACCAGCTTTTGGTTCACACCAGGCCCTTTGGGAGGAAAGCCCAGTTTTCAAGATTCCTGGAGAGACTGGAATAAATAGGTTGTCAGGAATTTTGACCTCAGGTGAGGAAAGGAGACTCCTGTGATGATGGTATACAAGCCTCCCTCTGGACGTTCTACAATTCTGAGCTATCTTTCACGGACAGGCAAATGTCACAGTCAGCACCAAGAGACAGAAGTGCCAAGGCATCTAGGCCTGCCTATGGCTGACCTCCTGCCTGCCGCCAACAAAGCTCTGCTTACGTTGTTTTCCACTGGCTGACACCAGGCCTTGGACACTCCAGCAGCAAGGATCTATTTTAAGCACTTAGTCTTGAATTCGTACGAGGATCTCGGGTTTAAAGACCGGATGATCCTTCAAGAGTCTTGTTTCACAGCTCGGAAAATGCCCCCAGCTCTGCCACCGCTCAGAGGCCTCCACCGACAGAACCCCGCTTCCGGCCCTGGTCAGATGAAAGGTGCAGCGCTCATGCCTCATTTCACTCAGTGACTCTAGAGTCAGCATCCCTTCTGTCCTACCTCAATTTGGCCCCTAATGTCTGATTCTGATAGAGGGGGCCGGGGAGGGTCCACCATGTAGGTTCCCTGGGGCGGTTGCTCTGCTCTCTGTTGTATGTCTTGAGTTGGAACGAAAATAGAGTCAGAGGGACACGCCAGGAGAGGCATGAACTTTGGGGTCCAAGCAGGGCTGTTCACTGGTCTTGAGCTTTTGAACCCAAAGACCTTTGCTCCACAGAGGACAGACCCTGATTCTTACCATCACCTGTACGCAAGTCCCCACACTCTGTGGCCCCTGTATATTCCCAAGAAACACTGTGTCTCCTCCAAACACCTGGTTGAATGTCTGGCACTTACGTAGAGAATCCATATGTGCTGGGCAAATGAAAAATTACTGTGCTTAAACCAGGGTTTCCCAATCTCGACACCATGGACTCTTTGGGCTGGCTCAGTCTTTGTTGTGGGGTCTGTCCTGGGCCCTCCAAGACCTTCTGTAGCACCCCTGATCTCTACCCTTTAGATGCCAGGAGCATTCCTCTGTCCCCCAAGTCATGACAACCACATGCCAAATGGCCCCCAGGTGAGAACAATGGGTTTCAACCCATGTCCGTCTATGTTATCTTTTTTTTTCTCTTTTACTGCAATGTACTTTTGGAATTTTGAAACTTCCCAATAGCACATTCTCCTTACAGAGAATTTAGCAAAAAAAAAAAAAAAAAATTGTCCATAATAGCCAGGGTTAACATTTAGATAGTATCCTTCAAGCCATTTTTTCTGTGCACATATTAAAAATATCACTTTTTTACCAAAGTAGTTATGTATAATAGAATGGACATAAAACTTAAGTAATGTAAATTCAAATTCCCAGTGGCAAAACCTGGTACACACACAGCAGTGTGTTGGGTGTGACCTGGGCAGAGGTGGCTGTGCCAGGAGACTGGGAAATGCTGCTCCTAGCACCACCATCTCTATTTTGGACGCATGCTGAGAGTCTGGACATACTCCGGTCTGCCAAGGACACTATCCTGGGGGTTTCAGTTCTTTGGACAGAGATATGGTGACTTACCAGATGTGTGGCTTCTCAAAAGATGTTTCACCCTGGCTGTACTCTGTCTGTAGAATAGGGATGACCACAGCCATCTCACAGCTCCTCAGAGAGACCCCAGAGAAATGAAGATAAGTGAGATGCCACCTGTCAAAGTGCTTCCAGAGGAAAGCATGCTGGGTAACAGCCCAGAGGAGGCTGTGCATGGCTTTGCCTCAGACGCTCTTGCTGGAGTTCACCAGGTGACCTTGTCTCCCCTACTTCCCTCCCCCCACCCGTGTGCTCCAGCTGCCCCACGGATGAAACCGTCCTTGTGCATGAGAACGGGAAAGACCACAGGGCAACCTTCCAATTCAATGCCTTCCGGTTCCAGAACATCCCCAAACTGTCTAAGGTGTGGTTACACTGCGAGACATTCATCTGTGACAGTGAGAAGCTCTCCTGCCCCGTGGTGAGCCACCCCTCCCTGGAACGGGAGTGTTACCTGAGTCTGGGGGCGGGGGAGCAGTATTTGAGAAACTGTATATTTTTTTAGCTGGGAAATTATCACTAGACCCTGTAGGTGTGTGCTGAGGACATTCTGGAGGAAAGGATGCTGAGGGTGGGAGCAGATGTCCCAGGCGGTTCTGCCCTGCCACCAACAAGCTACATGGTCTGGCCCATATCACTTAACCCCTGAATGTGCTTTTCCCATCTTTAAGGATAGAGCCATGATGAGTAATGGTGGCCCTTCTTTACAGAGAGCAGTGTTAGGGGAAATGAAAGCAATAACAGACATGGAAATGCTTTGGAAAAGTTAAAAGGATAAGGGAAATTCAAAATCCAGGTGATAGCAGTAAGCTCTGGGTGGAAGGCAAAGGTACTTTTAGCTCTTGACTTACCAGCCGAGGGTCCATCTCTGGGACTTGTGATGGACCAGAGAGATGCTGTAGGAATTCCTGCATGAGATCATAGTTGTTCTGATCACCTGAGAGAAAGGGCCCAGCTTCCCAGACACGTTTAGTGCAGCTCATGCAGGGCAGTAGTGTCCCTTCTGCTTCTCCCCCAAGAAGTTGCTGCAAGATCAAACAACATGCAGAATGAATTCAGGTGGGAGACAGTTTCCTGTTGGGACCTGATGTGAACGTGGTCCTTAGAGCAGTGGTTCCAAAGTGTGGTCCATGCAGCCTCAACATCACTTGGGAACTTGTTAGGTGTGGATGTAAATTCTCAGCCCCCTAATCCAGATCCACCTGATTCAGGTACTCTGGGTGGGCCCAGCCATCTGTGCTTTAGCAAGCTCTTTGGGTAATTCTGAGGCATGCTCCAGTTTGAAAACCACTGCCTTAAAGACCTCAAAGCGCTTAATCCCAAACTGTTACCTTCTCCAGTCTGTTTGGACCAGAGACCTTGGTGAGGAGGGACACAGTGTTTCTGAAGAGGGTACCTGCTCACCTGTAGTAACCCACAGAAATAAGATGATAATCTCTATTTCTATTGACTCCTATTTGGCCAGACAATAGTCACTTATGCATAAACAGATAAAGGGAAGGCAGTAGAGAAACATTTAACTGTTCCTGGAAGGATAATCCTGGAAGGATAATTGGTATTACCTTTAAAAAAATGAAAATGAACCAGAACACACTTTGCAGGTATCCACATCTCAAACCACTCTGACAAGAGTAACTATGGGTAAAAGTCTTACTTCTCATCAAAAGAAGCAGGGTCAGTTCCCTCCCACACGCTATGTGGATTTATTCCAGCTTGAAGAGTTCATGATGGAAAGATTGCTTCATCTTTGTCAAGTCAGAGAAGGGATGAGATACATCTCTCTCTTGATTATAAAAGAATAAGGGAACTGGTATCTGAGGTCTAGGGAATTTTGATTCCATCAAGTTTGTGACTTTTAAAAAAAAAAACTCTTTTCTCCCCTGTGTTTGTCTCTGATCCCACCTCTGCCCTCCCCTCCTCTCCCCTTGGCTTCTTCTGGGTCTCCAGACTTGCGACAAGCGGAAACGCCTCCTCCGGGACCAGACTGGGGGCGTGCTGGTGGTGGAGCTCTCCCTCGTAGTAAGCTTCTCTGTTTTCCAAACGGTTGCCTTCCTGTCGGGCTATGTCCACAGGCACGGCCAGTTTGAGCATTTTCACTGAATTGCCAAACCAGTTGTGCCTGTAGACACAACCTTTACCTGCAACGAGTCTCCCCACCTGGGGACGGTGGGGAAGTTTGTTAATTATCCTAAAAAGCTGGGCCTGTGAATGCAATTCTATTGCCTCGCAGGGACTAGGAAGTGCTGAACTTCCAGACATGGTGTGCAGGCAATAATAGAAAAGGAAGTTGCTAGGGCCTCCAGGGAGAAGGCAATGGCACCCTACTCCAGTACTCTTGCCTGGAAAATCCCATGGATGGAGGAGCCTGGTAGGCTGTAGTCCATGGGGTCGCGAAGAGTCGGACATGACTGAGCGACTTCACTCTCACTTTTCACTTTCATGCATTGGAGAAGGAAATGGCAACCCACTCCAGTGTTCTTGCCTGGAGAACCCCAGGGACGAGGGAGCCTGGTGGGCTGCATCTATGGGATCGCACAGAGTCAGACACGACTGAAGCGACTTAGCAGCAGCAGCAGCAGCAGAGTATCCAGGGCAATTCAACAAACCAATAAAGGAGCGAGCTTGGCCTGGGTTAGTGCTGGGGTTTCAGAAATAAAGGAGCCTCATATGGGTCTCATCTTCTAGACTGTACCATCCAGCAAAGAGAGAGAGATGCTAAATGCTAAGGGAAAAGGAGATGACTGTTCATCGTGGTGGGGGAGGCAGTGTCTCTGGGAATGGACAGATGGGCAACTCAACCTAGTCAGGCTTAGGGAAGACCTCTGTGGGTTGTCTTGAAGTCAGGCCCTCAAGGGGGCTATGACATCAAGGGTGGGCAAGCCTGTGGCAAGGCTGGAGTCACCAAACTCTGGCCAGGAACCCAAACCCAGTCACTGCCTGATTTTGTATGATCTGCAAGCTAAGGATGGTTTTTCCTTTTTATGTGGTTGAAAAAAATCAAAACAGTATTTCATAACACTCAAAAATTATATGAAATCAAATTTCAGTGTTTCTACAGAAAGTTTTGTTGGAACATGGCCACACTGGTTCATTTAGGGGTTGTCGCCACTTGCTTTCAACCACCTCAAGTGGTTGCAATAGATACCACGTGGTCTGTGAAACTGAAAATATTTATTATCATCTGCCCTTTCCAGAAAGTTTACCAAGCTCTGCTATAGAGAGCTGAGAAGAGAATGGTGAGATGAAGCCTTGTCAAGCCTGCTAGAAATTTTATCCTAAAGGCAATGGGGAGTCGGTTGGTTTAATCCAGGGAAAATCAGTCAGGTTTGTGTTTTAGGAACACAGCTGCTCCCTTTGTGATATTTTCTTAAAGCTTCTGCATTTTCTCTTTACTCACTACAGGCAGGGGATCCTCTGGTCTCTATAGCTTCTCAGGTAAGGAAAAGAGCTCCATGCAATGTTTTTAACAGGCAGATGTGTGTTTCAAAGGGGCTTCCCAGGTGGTGCTGGTGGTAGAGAACCCACCTGCCACTGCAGGGTTCGATCCCTGGGTCAGAAAGATCCCCTGGAGGAGGGCACGGCAATCCACTCCAGTAACCTTGCCTGGACAGAGGAGCCTGGCAGGCAATAGTCCATAGAGGTGCAAAGAGTCAGATATGACCGGAGTGACTTAGCATGCACACATATTTTTTTAATTTATTTATTTTTTATTGAAGGATAATTGCTTTACAGAATTTTGCTGTTTTCTGTCAAACCTCAACACGAATCAGCCATAGGTGTACATATATCCCCTCCCTTTTGAACCTCCCTCCCATTTCCCTCCCCATCCCGCCCTTCTAGGTTGATAGAGTCCCTGTCTGAATTTCCTGAGCCATACAGCAAATTCCTCTTGTGTTTTAAAAGAAGCTTACCTTTGGTCCCTTAAGAATTAAAAGATATACTTTAAAGCACATCTGAATGATGTGGAGGGGGACTGGAGGTAGAGGTCTCTCTCCAACCAGCCCCTGAGCTCGGAAGAGAGGGAGGAGCTGGGGGCAAGTTGGATGAAGCAGAACAGGACCCTACCCCCAGCCCCACCAAGTCTGAGCACAGACATCACCAGGGGGCTTCCTGGGGGTTTCTGCATTTGGAGACCTTGAGTTTTCAATGATTTGTTCATTCAACAAATATTTCTAGTCCCTTCTGTGACCCTCCCGTCATGAACTGAGTGACCTTGAGCCATGACCTCACCCGTGCATCCCCCAGTTTCCTCTCTGAAGCTGGGTTAATAATTGCCCGTCTCATACACAGAAGTTGTTGTGTGGATTAACTATTACAGCCAAGAGCCCTAAACAATGCGCAGCATGCAGCAAACATCCAGCAAACATCAACCATAATTACTGACTCTGTACCAGGCACTCTTCCAGGCGGTGTGACTATCACAGTCAACAAAGCAAGCAGGGCTCCTGCCCTTCCTAACATGTGTGAAGTGGGGTGGGTGGGAGCTGAATAGTGATTTAGACAGCAGCCCGAGAAGCCTCTTAGAGGAAGAAGACCTCATCAAATGATGAGAAGGAGGTAGCTATGCGAGAAGATGGGCAAGACAGTTCTATTTATTCATACACTCACAGATGTAGGCTTTGCTCTCATAATTACAGGAAATCATGCAAATCAATTCTTTATGATACCCGGATTCTCATTCTTAAAGGAAGTTCTACAGCTAATGCCATACAGTGAAAAGCACCATCACTATTTAAGTTCGGGTTCCCATTTGTCAGAGTTCCATATCCTGAGCTTATCTGTTGGGTTCTTTGCACCGATGAAGGTGAGCTATGGAAACCCTGGAGGATGAAACAATCTGACTATGTATACAATGTGCAGAGTTTTAAAAAAACCCACTCAGCGCCCTTGAGTGGACCCTCTGATGTTGACTCTTTTGCTGAGTTCTCCTTGCTCCTTGTCGAACTGTTTCTGTCTCCTTTCCCATCTGGTCCACAGATGTGCTCTATCACCTCATCGTGATGCTGGGGGTTTGCGCTGTGTTATAAGGGAGAGCTGGGCAGGCAGATGCAGCTCCTCCACCAAGACCATCTCCTCTGCCATGACGAACCACATTTATTGTGCTGCCAAAAAGAACAAACAGAAGACCATATCATTGGGGAGCAGAGAACAGCGCTTGGCCAAATATGTGTTCCGGTGATCTTTGTGAATTTCAGTGATCGTTTTTCTTCGGTGCCCCACTTCCTCCTGTGACTTCCTGTGGCTCTTAGGTTCTGCCATCTCTCCCCTGCAGCTGGCAGGGAAATCTCCTTTCCCCAGATTCAAGTTGAGGCTGCAGTGGACTCCTTTGAAAGTTATTCTAATTTGAAAAGAGTAGCAACCAAGCACAGCTGAACATTTTGAGAAGACGATAGAGAATAAGCACAAAGTCAGCACTGGGGACAGAAAGCACAGGAACAGCCAACTCTGCCGAAGGGGCCTGTGTCATCAAGGCTGTGCAATTCCTATCTAAGGACCAGGGTTGAGCCACTAGGCAGGGGTTCTGATCTTTCAAGTGATGATGTGGAAATCAGAGCAGAAACGTTTATTTTGCTCCAAACTGAACAGTACAAAAGGAAATGATTCTTGAGAAATCCCCATGAGTGCTAACCTAAGGTTTTTTTTTTTTACTATAAAGTTTTAAGATATGTATAGACATTATGTAGGTAGACACTCACTATGTTTATAGCTGATATAGACTTCTAAGATGAGAAGAAAATGACAAATTGAATAGGACTCAAGCTGCAAAAGGAATAAAACATTAGCATTAGTTTCACATGTTAATACAGCATTGCCTAAATGAAACTGCTGCTTGCAACATGCCTCAGAGGGACTGCCGTGACAGGTTCTCTGCAGCTTGGCAATCCCATCCTATTATGCCTCGTGATGCCCAAGGCTCTCACTATTTTTACTCACTCTGCTAAGAAATCTTGATTCAGAGAATGGCCTGACCTCATTTAGCCTTGACTGCAACGTTCAAGCCCATATCTGTTTTTATCTCACTAACCTGTATCGTTCAAATGGAACCAACAAAACATCGGAAACACAAAAGCAAAGAAAATGAAAACAAATGGCCAGTGAAACCCGTGGTGTCTGATGCTGAGAGCACTGCCACTCCAGTGACCCAGAAAACGCTGAGAGGAATGACTTACACAGTCAAACAAAGAAAAACCGAAAGAAGTTGTCCTGGTAGAGAATCGGCAGATCCCAGAAAATATATTGAGGACCCCAGTTTGAAGCTAGCAGCTGGGGTGTCATTGGAAAATCCTGAGCTTTAAATTCTGTTCTGTGTCTTGTATAGATTTGGGCTTATTGTTGGAAAACATGTCAGCTTATATCTCTGCATTTAATGTATTTGAGAAGTTTTAAGATCTGTAGTTTGATGGTGCTTTTAAATGATGTTAATGAACTCTGAAATTAAACTAATTCTAAAATCTCTGGAGACACAGAGTGCGTATTTAGCAATAGGTTACATTAAAATAAGTCGACGTAGTCAAACTGGCCTCAAAGCTGGTACTTCAACCATTTGGGATCTCTTCTTCCTATAAATTCAGAAGTTTTGTAGCTAGCCTTTACTTCAAAAGGACAGAAGATATATTTTATCGGTTCTAATCAAAAACTCTTTAATAGCATACTCACAGCCATAATCACAAATCCATGGCTGTCAGAGTAAAACAATGTTGTGGTAGTTTTGCTTTGTTTTATCATAATGTTTAATGATCTTTTATCTCTTTGTGGTGCTATGGAATAAATAAAATGTCTTAAAGTAAATAACCAATGCCTATAGCTTACAGTGTTACTATATCATGTTGATAGCCAATTCTTCAACCCACTCAGGGGTTTCTACAACTAGAATTTCTTAGATTCACATATATTTCACTGGTGTTCAACCATTCTATCCTACATTTGCATTCCAAAAATTCCAATATTGGGTTTCTGTGCAAGGAGGTGCAGCCATTTCACATGATGAGTGTTTAGAGGGAAAGTTTTTGTGGCCATCACTGTCTCTAAGGCCATCATGTCTCAGTAGCAACTGCATATGTTTAGACTTGAAGTTAACTAACAGGTCTATGATATTTGGGTGTATGTTTCATGTCTCACAACTTCCTGTCACTAAGAGAAAGCTACTCTCAAACATTCTGTCTTGCAAATTCCCACTAGTGCTGAAGAAAAACATTGAGAGGAGGAGGGAATAATAATTTCCCCTTTAGGCATCCTTGGTTGATATAGAAGCAACCTGGATACAGATTTTAGGAAATTGCTCTTATCGAAATTCCTGGTTATGAGTCCTAAAGACATCTCTCTCTTGAGTAATTCAAAGGATATACATAGAGAGAGACATGGACATATACACACACATATATATACTGAGCGTACACATGCACAGACATCTCTACCTATTGGCCAACTGATAGATACAGCTTTACCTATAGCTATAGAGAGATAGATATAGAGAAATGTGTGTATACACTCAGCGTGTGTGTATATATGAGTCTGTGTGTGTGCATGTGTATGCATATATGTAAGTGTGTGTGAATAGGTGTATTTAGGCACGTGTGTGTGTGTGTATTCTCCAGGCATGTGTGTGATTGGATGCCAAAAATTTGTGTCATAATGTTTGATGAAAAAGGCAGAAGTAACAAAGTCCTTACTATGTGAACATGACTGTGTAAGCTTGTGGGCTAGGGCTGGAAGGCAACAAACACCCACACTTGATACAAATACAAAGACTGGACAGTAATAGTCGATTATCACCTCCCACCCCATCCCTACATCTGTGTGTCATTTCCTGATTGTCTTTCAATGCACGAATATTGGGTTTCTCAGTTACTTCCGCGCTTTTGCACATACCTCTATTAGTCTGTTACATTGCATTACTAGTATGGCGGCTCAGACAGTAAAGCGTCTGCCTGGAGTGCGGGAGACCCGGGTTTGATCCCTGGGTTGGGAAGATCCCCTGGAGAAGGAAATGGCAATCCACTCCAGCACTCTTGCCTGGAAAATCCCATGGATGGAGGAGCCTGATAGGCTACAGTCCATGGGGTCGCAAAGAGTCGGACACGACTGAGCGACTTCACTTTCACTTCTTCTCTCCCAGTAAACTGAGAGCTAAAGATCACGGAAAGTTTATATTTTCTTGTGTCTCCCAGTGTGGTACCTGGCACAGAGTAAGCACTCAATAAACACTCTTTGAATTAATGAAATGTTCATAAGGATGGATACATACATGGGTAGAGGAACAGATGGATATGTGGATGGATGGATGGATGGGAACTGGCCAGTCTCTCTGAGAGACCCCAGAGCAGAAGCTGCCTTGTTTGCTTTCATGATGGGACAACGTGCTAGCACTCAGAAGCCCTGATCCCAAACAAGGGAAGAAGGTATCAGGCATGAGGAGCAACTCTTGGCCCACGGTCTCCATGGCGAGGTCGCTCCATGCTTCCTGTATATAAATGCCACTTCCTCTCTCCTTCTAAGCATCAGGCACGAGCTTCCAATCCTTCATGCTGAAGGGCTTTGGAGAGGAGCAGAGCCCACCACAGTGGAAATGGAATTGTGGCATCTGTGAAGATCCTAGAATTCAACTGCTCACCTCAGGGCAGAAAAGTCCTGCTGATAGGAACGCTCAGGCACTCAGTGGAGCTGGGTTACTGTTTGCAAAGCTCTTCCCTCAGTGCCTAGACAGTGTTTCTCTTCCTGAAGAAAGGCAGGAATTCCACCAAACCTTTTGTCAAATTTGGTATTAAATGCTCCCATCCCACCAAAAAGCCTTATACAGAGCTCAGAAATATCTCCTCAAAGGCCACTCTGAGGTCAAGCGAAAAATATTCCTCTTTGCTTTTCACATCTTCAGTCCTGGAAATTCAATAGAAAAAGACTCAAAGAGGACATATCATTCAAGTTGCTCTGCCATTTTCAGTGGCAGCCACATGCAAGGAGTTTCATGGAATTAAAAAAAATATACTGTAAATGCATCAGTGGTTCAGTAGATCTATAGCAAAACCCACAAAACCAACATGGGACCCCATTCTTTTTGTAAAGGGGGAATTACTCATGGCAGAATCGATGGGTTCAATTTCTCCTGGAGATTAAAAAATTAAATACTTCATAAATGAATTTTAAAAATCCTACTTCAAATTCAAGCCTCGATCTGTCCTTTGCTCAGTGGATAGGAAAGAAATTAAGCAATAAACTGAGAACAGGATATTATGCATTTGGAAGGCGCAGTGCTCACAGGAAGTGAAGCCAGGCCTTCCAGCCAGAGTGCGGGGGTTCTGCCTGCCCGGGGTGGCCTAATTCTGCTGAATTTCAGTGATTCACACCTCAGATAGAGCTTCAGCCTAGAAAACATTCTTGAGATGCCTTCAGCTGTGGGCTTCTATATCCCTGCCTTCTGATTAGCTGATAAGGATAATAAACACTAGAGGTTAGGGAGCAGGCACTTTGCAAAGGGAGGCAGGCCCCTGGCCCCAGGCTTCATTCTCCAGCTTTCTCCTTCCCCAGAATGAAGTTGGATTCACTGCCAATTCGCAAGCTAATGGGCTGGAAACTTCTGGCAGGGAGGCAGGCTCATTGGCAGGTCTGGGAGCAGCAGCCCTGGTCCCCCAGGAAATGAGTTCACTGTATCCAGTTCATCAATGGAGAAGGCAATGGCACCCCACTCCAGTACTCTTGCCTGGAAAATCCCATGGACGGAGGAGTCTGGTAGGCCGCAGTCCATGGGGTCGCTAAGAGTCGGACATGACTGAGCGACTTCACTTTCACGCATTGGAGAAGGAAATAGCAACCCACTCCAGTGTTCTTGCCTGGAGAATCCCAGGGATGGGGGAGCCTGGTGGGCTGCTGTCTCTGGGGTCGCACAGAGTCGGACACGACTGAAGTGACTTAGCAGCAGCAGTAGTAGCAGCAGTTCATCTAACTCTAGGTTTGCTCCAGGCCACAGGAATCCATATTAAAAAGCAGAGACATTACTTTGCCAACAAAGGTCCATCTAGTCAAAGCTATGGTTTTTCCAGTAGTCATGTATGGATATGAGAGTTGGACTATAAAGAAGGCTGAGTGCTGAAGAATTGATGCTTTTTAACTGGGGTGTTGGAGAAGACTCTTGAGAGTCCCTTGGACTTCAAGGAGATCCAACCAGTCCATCCTAAAGGAAATCAGTCCTGAATATCCTTGGAAGGACTGATGTTGAAGCTGAGACTCCAATACTTTGGCCACCAGATTCGAAGAACTGATTCATTGGCAAAAACCCTGATGCTGGGAAAGAGTGAAGGCAGGAGAAGGAGACAGAGGATAAGATGGCTGGGTGGCATCACCGGCTCAATGGACATGTGTTTGAGTAGGCTCCAGGAGTTGGCGATGCACAGGGAGGCCTGGCGTGCTGCAGTCCGTGGGGTCACAGAGTTGAACACGACTGAGCGACTAAACTGAACTGAACTGAATAGGGCTCCAGGGTGCGCTGAGGCCAGCTAGATGGCGCCCTCTAGTGGGAGACTGACTCAACACCCTGGAACCATAGGTGTGTGCTCAGTGGCTCAGCCATGTCTGACTCTGTGACCCGATGGACTGTAGCCCACCAGGCTCCTCTGTTCATGGGATTCTCCAGGCAAGAATACTGGAGTGGGTTGCCATTTCCTTCTCCAGGAGATCTTCCCTACCCAGGGATCGAACCCGCATCTTCTGCATCGGTCGGTAGGTTCTTAACTACTGGGCCATCTGAACCACAACCCCTAAACGGGATATTTAAGGCACCCCTACAGACTTTCCTGGGACCCCACAAACACCTCTGAAGAAACTACTCATCTCAGAAGATTCCTGGGACTTCAGCTTCTTTCTCAGCAAATTCGGGGAGTGGAATAATGAAGTCTTCTCTGCCCTTCAACCAGAACGTGATTTGTTCTCCTTTGTCCTGTGGGAAGTCAAGGAGAGCTGGTGAATCTCAGAGCAGGAGAGGCTATCTGTCAAGTGTGGTCTCTCTGCAAACAACTCCGGTCATCCTTGCTGGCTCCCTGAGAATCATGTCTGTAGCCCAAACTGCAACCAGGCAGGAGCTGCCTCGGTAAGGGAGAAGCTTCATCACCAATGAAATCGTGATCATGTCCTTGGACTAGGCTGATAAGCCCAAGTGGACACTCAGCAAGTGGCATAGGGGGTGAGGGCCAGTGGAGTCTCAGTCTACTGCAAAGAAAACCTTCAAAGTAATAATGAAATCTGTTGAGCTCTTACCGTGAGTAGGCCACCAGGGCAAACACCTCACATCCAGGTTCACAACACTCACAGCCACCTTGTGAGGGCAGTCTTATCACTGTTTCCATTTTACAGATGATAAAACCAAGCCTGCAGATCAGACACTGAGGAACTAGTGGGGACAGGATTCATAGCTAGGTCTACACTTCTGCCATCTAAAAAAAAGCTTCCTCTTACCTGACATTAGATGACGCCAGAGCCAGGCTTAGTAAACTGAGGAGTTGAAGGTACCCCCCCCTCCCTCCACGTCACTTCTTTCCCTGGACCCTGACACTCACTCAAGCTCCCAAAGTCCCAGTAACCACTCACCACCCCCACCGTGAACATCTCCAAGCTATGAGAAGCACCACCACCCCCAGAAAGGCAAGGTTTATCAAAAAGATGAGGCGGTTTCATGGTACATTTCAGTGATGGACTGGGAGCCAGCATGGAAAGAAGGCAGAGGGAAAGGGAAGAGATACTGAAATGTGTAGAGATGAGATGAGGCCTAAGCGCCCCCAGACCAATGGGCTTCCATCACCTCCTCCTGGGCACTTTAGACTCAGGAGAAGGGAAATAGAAGAATGTGGGCATGACTATTCCTGGGTTGTATCTGCTGTTGCTTCATGTGGGAGACTACTTCATTCTGGGTGTTCAAGCAGAAGCGAGGAGACCAGTGCAGAAAAGAGGAAGGAGGCGTCGCATGAGAGGTTAGTCTAGGTGGGAGCCAAGGCCACAGATTCCACGCTTGACCATCAAGGCAACATACAGCCCTCTCTGGAGGAAGACAACTGGCAATCATGAGTGCTCTCTGTGGACCTCAGTGATCTCCACGAACCAGGGCGTGGAGACTCACTCATTCCATCAAGTTCCTTGACATCTCCTTCTGGGACCCAAGCGGGGACGGGTGTTCACAGTGGCCCTGGTCTTACCTTGACTGGAATGGTGCCTCTCTTTTGCAAGTCATACCCTCCCAATACCAGCAGGATGCTGCAGTGCTCTGAGAGACCTGGATCCGGACAGCTGCCAGAAACCAGTTACAGTCTAGTCATCACCATGGTTATGAATTTCCTATGGATGTCAAAAGTAGGGCAAAGGCTGAGGGAACACCTCACACTTGGCTCAAATTCTAGGACTGCCAGCACCTCTCATTAAGCGAATCACAGACAACATCTCCCACATCTGGGACACATGGGCTGGGACCCCCAATCATACAGGCATTTCTCACACACTGCTGGGTGTTGCTCAAGCTTTAATAGGTTCAGTTTGAAAATAAGACAGAACTGACTCCATATGCAAGTTGGTGTTCCTGATGGATGGAGGTCAGCTGGGCCCCTCAGGTTCCCTGGGATGGTACCAGAACTGAGATATACCACTGAAAAGGTCCTTTGTAACTTGAACTGCAACCAAAGTCAGGCTTGGAGCCTACCTCAGCACTTCCAATTTCATATTTTATCCTTGAACTCTTAACTTATAAGCAAAGACAGTGGTTTAAATCTGGATTTGGGAACTCAATTGATTAACTTAGACAGCAAAGTAATCAGAGGGGAGAAGATTTTTTGTGTGTGTCTTGTGTGCTGTGAAAGATTTACAAATTCAAAAGAATGTTAATCTAAATTTTTTAATATTTAAATCACTGAATAATTAGTTTTCCAGTTGATAAATGTCTCAGTCAATAAATGGTATATATATGTCTAGCAATAATCAGTGGAATAAAACTACTCTGAAGCAACAGAATTTGATGTTCCCCAGAGTTCCTGGCCATAGATTTCTTTGGTATCACCAAAACTATACTGCTACTGACAGGCCAAATTCTGCCCACCACCTGTGTTTGCAAATAGTTTTATTGGAACATAAACACACCCAGCATTTACAGGTTGCAAACTGCTGCTTCCGCATGACAACAACAGTTACGTAGTTGCAAGAGATTATAGTCTGCAAAGCCTAAAATACTTACTCTCTGGTCCTGCTCAGAAAGTTTGCCAACTCCTACTCCTTATTTAAATGATCTTACCTATGTGTACCTGACTGTTTAGGATGGAAAGTCTTAGAAGGAGCTGTCATGTGTGTTTACAGGGCCCCATCAAGAGCTCAGTGCAAAGGCTTATCTACAAAGCTTGCAACCAGTGTTGTCTAAAATGGATAATGATCTTATCCTTCAGATGGAAAAGAGTAGACAAAATGCAAATGGTCTTCTAAAAATACTCTCTGGTTAAAGATAGGGGACCAGAGGGACAACGAGCTTGTGTTTGCAAAGTGCTGTCAACAATACCCAGGCAAACTGCTGCTTCCCATTATGGACGCCACGTTCATGGTGTCTCCAAACAGGCAGTATTTGGGCATGGTGATTCCCGCCACGCCAGCCACCACGGGACCTGCAAAGCCAAGGACAGAGGGGCACGGCCAGTCCGCAATTTCCCGCGTCAACTGCACAGTGCACATCCGGTCAACAAATGTTTGTCAAGTACTCTCCTGGGGCAAAGTTTGGCAACAGATTTCAAGGTTTACAATGAGGCAAACTACGGAATTCACAGACTGAGCGGAAAGCAACATAATCACTTGTTACGGGTTGAATGTCTGTGTGCCCCCCTTCACATTCACATGCTGAATCTCTAAACTCAATACAATGGTATTAGGAAGCGGGGCCTTTAGGTGGTAATCAGAGGAGGTCATGAGAGTAGGGCTCTGTTGATGGGATTAGTGCCCTTGTAAGAAGAGGAATTGGGCTTCCCAGGTGGCACCAGTAGTGAAGAACCCGCCTGCCCATGCAGGAGACATGAGACGTAGGTTCGATCCCTAGGTCTGGAAGATCCCTTGGAGGAAGGCATGGCAACCCACTCCAGTATTCTTGCCTGGAGAATCCCAGGGACAGAGAAGCCTGGTGGGCTACCGTCCATGGGGTCGCAAACAGTCAGACACGACTGAAATGACTTAGCCCTGAAATGAACAGGAAGAGACACCAGAGTTCTCTTTTTCCACATGAGGACGCAGCCAGAAGGCACTCTACACGCTTTAATAGGTGGAACCCACCGTGGAGAATCCTTGAGCTTAGACTTTCCAGCCCCCAGAACTGTCAGAAATGTGTGTAGTGTAAGCCACCCAGTCTATGTATGGCATTTTAACAACCAGGCTAAGACATAAATCAATGATGATGTTATTCACGCACTGGGGATGTACACAAAGCATCAGCAGCACAAACATAGGAGTGGTTAATTCTGGTTAGGAGTCAGGGTCTGTTTTAGTTAAGCTGTGGAGGAGAGGGAGGAAAAGGTCTGGCTACCATAATTTGCAGGGTCCAGTCTCAAATGACAATAAGGGATCTTCCATTCAAAAATGATCAAGAATTTCAAGACAGTGACAGAATAGCATTTAACCAAGTGCAGATCATCTATTCTCAAGTCACAGGCCCATGAGTTTGATAATTTGATGATGAGGCACGGATGCAAAGCAGCCCAAAGTACCAGTTCTGGTTTGGAGGCTCCTCCTTTTTGGGGGCTAAACACCTTGGAATCTTTGTGTGTCCTTGTTGTTACCAAGCAATCTGGCTAAGAAGAAACACACAAGCAAAGATGATTCAATCTTTTCTCTTCCCCCTGAGGATTTTACCATTTGGTTTCGGGCTTCTGAAAGCCTCAGGCCTGGGGTGTGGATTTAGAACCATCTGCTGCTGTATCTGGGCCACAAGGCCACCTGCCCTTAGTGCTGTCTACCTGTGTGGAGGCCAGTCCGGAGCTTCAGCTTCTCCGTGGGCATGGGCCCAGTCGGAAAGTGGATGGTGGCACCAAGGAAGTGCAAAGACATCGTGGCGATCTCACCCACGTGTCGGATTCCTGTGCGGATGGAAAGTCCGCCAGCCACCACCTACGCATCTCCAATGGTTTCAACCTGGAAACAGGAAGAAACGGCTTTGTGTTCTTCCCGAGGGAGGCTGGGAGTGAGGGGGTGAGTACAAGTCAAGGCACCTCGCTACTGATCCTGCTTTGGGCCCCATCCTTGGAAGGGCTACACTCCATGACCTCCACCTCGTCCAAGTCCTAGCATTTCCTCAAGGTCCCACCTTGTCCCATTTCCTCCACGAACCCTTCCTTCCTCAACCCTCTTCCCTAGTCATGGCTTTCCCTTCTGAAATCTGAGGCTGCTGGTGACCATATGCTCCCAACCCAAGTTCAAAACTAGTTAGGCAGACAGCAATACACTGAAGAGGCAAACCTTGAGAGATCACCTGGATCCATGAAGGGCAGTCCATCTTATCCAACCTGGACTATCTTCACTCCACATAAGGGCTCTTAGATACCATTATGCATATGTTTATACTATACAAAATATATAAATGTAGACATCTGTCTTCTTTTTCCCTACTCCTCCTAATAAAATCATCTTTCAGATCCTTCATTCACAAGAGATAATAAATGACAAGCATAAGTATAAAGTTACAGCTCCTTTCAGATCCATCTGCATTTCAGCAGATTCCAACGATGATGGTAAAGGTGAAATTTCAGGCCTTAGCCAGGCAGTAAGAACACGTCTGCCTCCTGGTGACACTGAAATTACCCAAAATCAACAAGCACACAAATCAAACTGCTCCTAGGCTACCTCACCCCACCTTGGGCACATCCTTTAGAAATACAAACTAATTTGAGCATTAGTTCACGCAAAGCATAGCTGAGAAGAAAACACTAAGAGGCAATCCCAGAGGAGGATCTTCTAAACAAAGCAGCTTCTGCTTTTGTTGGGCGAATATGATCTGCGAATATGACTATCTGTACTATCTTTCTATCCACTCTCGAATTGCAGCTACATCGTTGGGGGACTTTGGAGGAATACCACTGAGGATGTGTTGCCAGAGGACATGATTACATTGCCCCTTCCTGATCCAGGACCATAGGCAGAGAGCCCTGCAATCAAAGGTCAGAGCTGATGAGCTTGTGGCTGCCCACCTGGTGTATGTGAACATGGGCATCCTGGAGTCATCTTCGGGCCCCACCAGAAAACATATAAGGTGGCCTTGTCATTAATGAATGAAGTCAAACTGTCAGCTTTTGTTCTCTTCCCCTGCAAAACTCATCTTTCATTCCAGGTACCTTGTTCATACATCTCCAGAGTAATAGTACTAGTCAGGTAGTTGCTATCTGACCTTTAGTCATGAGTCTGATAATCTAAGCTCGAATTGCTAAAGATCGCAGTAATAGAAGTGAGACATACCGGATTCAAAGGCAATCTTTAAAGGAGAGTAAATGTGAGCCTCTCTGAATATGAAAAAGAAATATTCAGGAGGGAACTGGAGGAATTAGCCAGTAGAAGGTCAATGCCTGTTTTAGAAATGTGTTTACTGTGAGATAAAATAATGGAAGGAAACAGAGGGAGCAGCTGATGATTCTTGACAAGCACCTACATCTGTGATGAATCAAGCCCTTTTCCAAGAAAACAAACAGGAATCAAATATTGAGTTTCTGCCATGAATTGAGATAGACTGCCAGCCTAAAATAGAGCCTTCTTCCTGACTGATGTCTTGGGCTGAATTCATCTTCATGCATGCCCAGGGGGGAACAGCTACAAGGGTCGTGTGTGCCCCCACGATCCAGGAACCAGGTGTCTCACCTTATACACGTCATCAGTTTTACTGATGTGATCAAATAAACTGTACTGGTCATTAAGGAGCTTCACAACTTGCAGGGGGGAGCTGAGAGAGCAGAGTTTTGTGAATCCAACAATGTCAGAGAAAAAGATTGTCACGGACTCAAAATGCTCTGGTTCCACGGACCTTCCTGCTATAAGCTGTTCTCCAGTGAAGCTGAAAACAGAGAATAAAGACGTTTTTGAATAGTATCTTATTCATATTGTCTCCTACACATCCCTGCAAAGTCTCTCTGGTAGATCTTTTTTGCTTCAATGCATTAGATTTTTGGTTAACAAGAATCCATCATCTGGAGGGAATTTTCTGACACCCATCTCCCAGCCTGCATTTTCTCTAAAGAGATATTTTAATTGGTAGGTATAAATTCCGGGAAGGGGAAGGAGCAAGTCACATAAATGCCTTTTCAAAAAGATTTTCTCCCTGAGGGAACTGCATTTTCCCCTACTGGTTATAGAGTTGATTAGAAGACTCAGCCTGCAGATTTGGAAACAATGGTAAACACTCATCAATTCATTAATTAACATTTTTGCTTCTATCAACCAATCTCACATCAACACATTCAAATCGCCAACCTCCTTTCTTTGTCAAGACACACGGAAGGGTACAGGAATTTTAACAGCAGGTGCTCTGCCAAGTGTTCAGAGAGTGCCCAGGTGAAAACAGAGCCAAAAACGAAGCAAGTTTTGGATCTGAAGTTGGCGGTGCATCTTGTGCAAAGTATCTGGACGGACGTATAATATAAATAATTAGACAGTGAAGAACAGGGAGGCCTGGCGTGCTGCAGTCCCTGGCCTCCCAAACAGTGGGACACAACTCAGCGACTGAACAATAATCTGAATAGACCGAGAGTATCGGACTCATGCGGAGAAGGCAATGGCACCCCACTCCAGTACTCTTGCCTGGAAAATCCCATGGACGGAGGAGCCTGGTAGGCTGCAGTCCCTGGGCTCGGGAAGGGTCGGACATGACTGAGCGACTTCACTTTCATGCATTGGAGAAGGAAATGGCAACCCACTCCAGTGTTCTTGCCTGGAGAATCCCAGGGACGAGGGAGCCTGGTGGGCTGCCGTCTATGGGGTCGCACAGAGTCGGACACGATTGAAGCGACTTAGCAGCAGCAGCCGCCGCATCGGGCTCATGAAGCCAGAGCGCCATCTAGTGGTATCCTCCTATTGCTGCACTCACTGTATTCCATCTTTTACAGATCTGTAGTCTGTAATTCCTGTGGATTGGAGGGCATTTGCTTCCGTCTCCCTTTACAAAATGTACCAAATTACACACAGAATGCTTGACTCATTTTAGAAGAGCCTAACAGTCTCTTAAGAAAAGAACAAAGGAAATTGTCTCTCCATGTGGGGCCTCCTTAAATAGCAATGGTGTTGCTTGCTGGTTCTTTTGTCAAGGCCCCCGGAACTTGGGAATACCTGGGCAGCTCTGTGGACACAAGCTGATCCATTTTCCTCTTCTCGGCCAGCAGCTGGTTGATCCCTCTCCCGCCACCTCCTCCGGGTGATCGGCGTACACTTCCAGCTTGCTCAGCACACTGTCTCTAGTACACTCACACGGCTTTAAAAGAACCCAGAGATTTACATCTTTGTCCAAGAACTTTAGGGTGTGTTCCACCATGGAACACAGCATCCAAGTATACATTCCAAGCCAGCAGGTCTTGCCCTTAAGCTTTCATCCTTAAGGGCTGCCAATGGACAGCAGTGAAATGCCAGTGGCCATAGGCACGTGGCAGGACAGTCTGACCTGTACCAGCCCTGTGATCTTGAACTGCCCACTTCTTTCCAGCCTCAGTTTCTTCATCTGAGACATGAGGATAATAATACATACTTCGCAGGGTCCTTCGGAAGATTCAGGGAGGCAGTGAGTACTAGGACTGTGTCTGCTACCCAGCGGGCACTGAACAAACAGCAGCCTTCACTGCCCTCCCCACACCCCTCTTCCCTACATGTTTTATGTCATTGTCACGGGCGTGCGGAAATGTAGGTTTCAGGATGAGTTGTTCTTTTCTCTTCAGATGGCAGTACCAGATGTTTTCTTTTCTGGTGACAGATAGCAGGGGCATTTCTAGATCCCATAGGCTCTTGTTTTATTTATTTATTTATCTGAGGTGCGTAGGAATGATTTTATTTTTTTCCACTGCTTTTAATTTTTTTTAATATAAATGTATTTATTTTAAGCTCTTGTTTTAGAGGCATCTTCAGAGTAATCAAATAAATTTTTCATCGTTCACATGAGGAGACTGAGGCTTTTATAGGAAATATACTTACCTTAACATTGGCGACCCTATTTTCTAAGTAAAAGGTATTCACTGACCTGACACCTACTATTTAAAACTATTTTGATATGGAGAATGCAGAACACGGGGCTGTTCTATTAAGAACGTATAGTGGAATGGCCAAATTAGGAGTAGATGCCCGACTCCTACCCAGGCGTCTATCAACTCCAGCTACTTCTCAAAGGCCGTACCTTCTGACATTCAATGGGTCAAAAGATGACACAGTACCCTCATGTGAAGCCACTACTGAGAAAACTATTCAAGAGGCATGAATAATTAAAGTCAATAACCTACTCTAAGTTTGGTGAATAGTTATTTTATCCTACCATCTAGTCCCAGTGAATGAGTCATAACCCCCTGGAATGTTGGCTTGGAAAAGATTCTGAGGTCATATCAGAACTCCTTGGCAAGGAGAGTCTTGATTGATAAGCAGTATCTGGGGTGGACAAAGGAGGGCAATGAAAGTCTGATCCATGTTTATGTCATTTATGGAATAAAGGGAGAATCTGCCACTAGACTTCAGCCGGCACGTGGCACAGTGCTTTGTATATGATGGGCACGGAGTGA
>SJXQ01010965.1:0-43383 GCA_006408695.1 Aepyceros melampus | reverse complement strand
GGGAGTATATGATGAAGGAAGAAAAGGAAGGGAGGGAGGGAGGAGGGAGGTGGGAGGAGGGAGGAAATGGAGGGAGGGAGGGAGGCACACAGAATCAATCATAGTCACAGAGCTTTAAAATTCTGATGGTTAAATAATTAGGAGAAAACCTCTGCTACACACCTAACTCACCCTCCAGATAGGCTTCCCTTAAAATCTTGATGGAACAGAAAGTGGGCCTTTTCTCTGGAGATTCATCCCAGCATGCCTTCACCATGACCACCATAATTTCATTTCCCTTCTCCTCCGATAGGGAAGGTCGAAGTGGCTCGGAGGCCGTGGGGTCCTTGATTCGATGGATGATTTCTGAAATCCATTTGGCGTTTAGGTAGCTCAATGCCTGAACTTTGTGCCACTGAGGACACTTCGCTTTAAACAGAGGTGTTTTCAAATTTACAAATTCAGTTTTTAAGCAAATCAAACAGGTTAAAATTTCAAAGAAATCTGAATATTTTACAGGAAATATTAGAATTCTCCTGGAAAATGGGGACTCCTAATGTACACCCTTATTAATCTGATTTTTTTCTAATGAAACTTTTCTTGAAATGAAGGATATCTCCCTGTGATCTCAAGAGTATATATGCGTTTGGTACTAGAAACACCCTAAGTGTGCTTTATGAAATTTGCATTACTGGTAAAATTTTTCATAAATGTTATTTTAACAAGCAATGAATTGTAACTAGTATGTTCTGCCTCTGTCTCCAACTATGTAAACCTACTTTCTTTCACTTCCTCATTAGCGTCTACAGACTTTTATTAAACATTCTGGTTTGTAGAGGAAATAATATTTGACAACAATGTACATGTTTTTGTTATAAAAACACTGTGGGTGTGACAAAATGAATGAATCTTAAATTTTTTACTAAGTGTAAGAAGCCAGTCTGATGAGGCTCCATTCTGTGTGATTCTGTGTATATGATATCCCAGAAAAGGCAAAATTGTAGACAGAAAATAGATCAGAAGCTGCCAGCAATTGGGGGAGGAGAAAAGTTAAATAGGGGAAGCACTGGGGATTTTTTTATGGTTGTGAATTATTCTGCACAAAATTTGCGTTGGTGGGTCATGACATTGTGTATTTGCCAAAACCCACAGGACTTTACAGCATGAAGAATGAATCTTAAAGAATGCAAGTTTAAAAATATATCCGTTGGGAGACTGGACAACTGCAAGACCGAATACAGACAGAAACCAAAGAAGCTGTTTTACAAATGTGTGACATAACCTCACTGAAGGGGGAGGCAGTAAAGCACTGATGTAAGCAGCTTCTAAAATGAGAAGATAAAAAAATAATAATAAAATAAAATAAAATGAGAAGATAGGGACTTTCCTGGCAAGTCCAGTGGTTAAGATTCTGAGCTTCTGCTGTAGGGGACATGGGTTCAATCCCTGGTTGGGGAAGTTCCACATGCCACTAGATACATTTAAAAAAAAAAAAGAAAAGAGTTCTCTTAAGGTAGTCCTTGTGTTCGCTTCCTTGGTGGTCCAGTGGTTAAGAATCTGCCTTGCAATGTAGGGAATGTTGGTTTGATCCAGGGCGAAAAAGTAAGATCCCGCATACCACAGGGCAACTGAGCACGCAGGCTGTAACAGAAGAAGCTGCATGACTCAGTGAAGATTCTGCACGCCGCAACTAAGACTTAACGCAGCTAAGTAAATAAATATTTAAAAGATAAAATAAAATGAGTAGGGATGGCAAGACTAAAGTCAAAAGGAAATACCCATAATCACTATCCTCTAGCTGGTAGAACTGCTTCTCCTGGGGATTCAGGTGAAAACTCTGATACCACTGTAAACATATACTGGGATTGAACAAATAAGTAAACGGGTGGCAGATGGCAGGAGCCAGGATGCTCGCTATTGGAAAGGAGGTTATGCATAAGTGATGGGGAGAGAGTAAAGTAAACGAACCATGCAATAATGACACTGGAGATGTCAACATGAACTCATGTTTACCTTAACACAGACACAGATGCTGCTGCTGCTGCTGCTAAATCGCTTCAGTCGTGTCCACTCTGCACAACCCCATAGATGGCAGCCCACCTGGCTCCCCCGTCCCTGGGATTCTCCAGGCAAGAACACTAGAGTGGGTTGCCATTTCCTTCTCCAATGCGTGAAAGTGAAAAGTGAAAGTGAAGTTGCTCAGTCGTGTCCAACTCACAGCGACCCCATGGCCTGCAGCCTTCCAGGCTCCTCCGTCCATGGGATTTTCCAGGCAAGAGTGCTGGAGTGGGGTGCCATTGCCTTCTCCAGACACAGATGGGGAGATAATGATATGAATGTGTGTGTACACGTGAGTTAGTATATACACACATATTATCTTACCCTGTCTACTAAGAGGGGCTAGAAACAATAGCATGCCCATAGCAACAAGCACATCTAGCATCCAGGTGTTCATTTTCCAATAAAGGAGTTGGGTTTCTTAAAAAAAAAAAATCAGTTGACTCTAGTACTGAAGCAGGGAAAATCCAAGATGAGGCTAAAGCATCTTATACCACCAGAAACTAAGGAAGCACAAAATAAAACCCTGCAACAGGTATATGTCAAAGGTATACAGTAGGCAATCAAAATGAAACGGTCAAAGATAAAACAATTTGAGCAACAAAGTAGTATTAGATAACTCAAAATATAAAATACCTATATCATAGAATAAATTATATATACATATCATAAATGAACAAGTAAATGGGAGAGCATAGACAAACCTGTAGAAATAAATTGCAAATAATTTGTGCAGATTGTTCTCCATTCAAGGTGGTGGAGCACACACCCCTGTCCTTAGGAGAAACCTTCACATAGTGACTTCTTTCTTAAGAGGACAGTATAGGGAGAGAAGAAATCAAGTCTCTAACGTTAGTGTTAGTGGGTCTCAGAATCAACTGGGGAGCTAATTAAAACACAGATCCTGGGCATATCCCTCTACTTTTCAATTCAAATAACCCTCCAGGTGATTCTGATGCCCGCTAAAATGTTTGAGAGTATGCGTGCTCAGTCACTAAGTTGATTTTGACTCTTATCGACGCTATGGACTATTCCCGCCATGCTCCTCTGTCCGTGGGTTTCTCCAGGCAAGAATACTGGAGTGGGTTACATGCTGTGCCCTCCTCCAGGGGATCTTCCTGACCCAGGGATCGAACCACTGTCGCCTGTGTCTCCTGCATTGGCAGGCAGATTCTTTACCACTGCGCCACCTGGGAAGCAATAAAATGTTTGAGAACCATTGCTCTAATGTGTGCAGGGAATTGATATTGTTTCCAGGACCAGGATTTGTTTGCGGGGATGTAGAGGTTAATGAAAGGGAGTGTTTGCCCAGAAACGATGCACTCATTGTACCCTTCCTGGTTGTGGTCCTCTGTATCCATTGTCCCCTGTGACTGCCTCTCATTCAGCTTGGTGAGCAGATGACCACAATGAGGGGGAAATGCACCCACTGTCCATAGTCTTTCCACACCCACCCTCCCCAGCCAGGTGGCACAATCACATGGCAGCTGAGCTTAACAAGGGTAGGGGGCTTCTACCTGGGTTCAGTGAGGGAAGATCTGTTAGCTGCTTGGTTCCAAATTCAGATGCCCCTGGATTTGAGATCAACCTTTTGGGAGGAGTCTCACCTCTCCTACATTTTGCCACAAATTAGAAACCAGAATCTGCTTTCAAAGTGACTAGTACACTCAGAAAGCCTCCTTACTTGAAAAAGTCTCCAGGAAATGCACGGTGATTTAAAGAAGCGGTTTGGGATGGGCCATCGGGGATGGACTGGAAATGGTAGGGAAGGCAGTAAACAAAAGAGGAAAAAGATAAGGGCCCTTCAGGTGGCGCTAGTGGTAAAGAATCCACCTGCCCATGCAGGAGATGCGAGAGACACAGGTTTAACCCCAGGCTCAGGAAGAAGATCTCCTGGAGAATGAAATGGCTACTCACTCCAGTGTTTTTGCCTGGAGAATCTCGTGGACAGAGGAGCATGGCAGGGTATAGTTCATGAGGTTGCAAAGAGTCAGACATGGCTGAGCATAGCACTGCAAGGGGAAAGAAATCAAGAGAGAAAGGTGGGCTGGTTTAATACAAACTCACAGTCACACACACACACACACACACACACACACACACACACACATCCTCTCTCCACGACAGTGGTTCTCAACCTGAACTACATGTTAGAATCACTTGGGAAACTTTAGAGACCCAGATGCCAAGACCATACCCTGAACCAGTGACATCAGGCTCTCTGAGGTTGAGATCCAAACCTCAGACATTTTTTAAGTTCCCCAGGAAATTCCAATGTGCAGCCAGAGTGGAAAATAACAGTGCTGGGGGTTACGCCTACTGTGCATTTTCTAAACAAGTTTGATCAGGTTTTGCTTCACCTCCCATTACTTTTGCCTTTAATTCCCTCATGGAATGTGTTCAGAGACAATCTGGCTCCCCAAACCTCTCAAACCTGAATATATCCTTTATGAGTAGAAAATTGGACACAACTTAACAGGAAATTTAAATATGTTTAAAATAGGTCTACCTTTTCAATTTCATGAACAGAAATCTACCCTGAAGAAATATTCACACACGTCCACAAAGACTCATGACTACTCACTGCAGGAGTTTGGAACAGAAAAAAAAGTGTGGGGGGGCGGGGGGGACACAATCAAAATGTCTACCAATCAATAATACTAGGTTGGTCAAGAAGTTCATTCAGGACTGTTTGTACCATCTTGACCCAAATGAACTTTTTGGCCAGTCCAAGATATAACATAACCTTACAGTGAAAACCGTTGTAGTCCTTAAGAAAGAACGAAACAAATGTGTACTTACAAATATGGAGTAAGAGATGCCCAGACAGAGGGCACAGCGTGTGCAAAGACTCTGGAGTGAAAGTGCATCACTTTGGAGGCACATAGAGGTGGCCAGTGTGATTAAAAGGAGCGAGGCATGGGAGGCAGAATTAGGAAGAGGAAGGCTGAATGCTGGTCCCCAGAGAGATATGCCTGTGTCTTAATCCACGGGACCTACGGATGTGACCTTATTTGAAGAAAAAGTGTCTTTGCAAATATAATTATCTGGGGTTGGGGCTATCATCTTGGATTATCGAGTGGGCCCTGTTCCAAGGACAAGTGTCCTCATAAGAGACATCCAGAAGAAATGTACGCAGATGTGGCAGTCTGAAGATGGAAGCAGAGATTGGACCTATGTGGCCACAAACCCAGGAAGGCTGGAGCAGCTACCTTGAAACAGGCAAAGACTGGGCCTCCGCCAGAGTTTCTAGAGAGCGTTCAGCCCAGCTAAACCTTGACTTTGGACTTCTAGTCTCTAGAACTGTGCAAGAATATTGTTTCAAGCTAGCCAGCTTGTGGTCACAGCCCTTGTTGTTCTAGTCGCTAAGTCATGGCTGACTCTTTGCAACCCCATAGATTATATAGCCTGCCAGGATCCTCTGACCATGGTATTTTTCAGGCAAGAATACAATACTGGAGTGGGTTGCCACTTCCTTCTCCAGGAGATCTTCCCAGACCTGGGATCAAACCTGCATCTCCTGCTTGGCAGATAGAATCCTTACCGCTGAGCCACCAAACACTAATATAAATCACAGAGGCTCCATCAGAGGCCTTCAGTGATCTCGCAGGCTATTTATTGTAAGGACTTATCTTTCACTCCCCAAATGGGAAGTCAGGGGGAGATTCTGGGTAGAGAAGTGACACAATCTGACTCATTTTCTTACAGAATTGCTCTGGCTGCTGTTATTGAATAAAGTATGTAGTTCTGAGTTCCTTATTTTTTTTGTAACCAAACTGTAATTTGTCTTCTAATTCTTTAAGAAGGAATATGAATTTTAAAAATAAAAAAATAAGACTGGAATAGATTCTAAATTAATAAACATCTCACAAAACAAAGAATAAAAGCAAGCATTTGAAAGGGAGTTCTGATTGCTGTTCTTAGTTCCTCAGTTGATTCCGACTCTTTGCAACCCCATGGAATGTACCCCACCCCCCCCATCCCCTGATCCTCTATCCATGGGATTCTCCAGGCAAGAATACTGGAGTGGGTTTCCATGCCCTCCTCCAGAGGATCTTCTCAACTCAGGAACTGAACCAGGGTCTCCTGCACTGTAGCTGATTCTTTACCAGCCGAACGACCAGGGAATCATTTTCTTACAGAATTGCTCTGGCTGCTGTTATTGAATAAAGTATGTAGTTCTGAGTTCCTTATTTTTTTTGTAACCAAACTGTAATTTGTCTTCTAATTCTTTAAGAAGGAATATGAATTTTAAAAATAAAAAAATAAGACTGGAATAGATTCTAAATTAATAAACATCTCACAAAACAAAGAATAAAAGCAAGCATTTGAAAGGGAGTTCTGATTGCTGTTCTTAGTTCCTCAGTTGATTCCGACTCTTTGCAACCCCATGGAATGTACCCCACCCCCCCCATCCCCTGATCCTCTATCCATGGGATTCTCCAGGCAAGAATACTGGAGTGGGTTTCCATGCCCTCCTCCAGAGGATCTTCTCAACTCAGGAACTGAACCAGGGTCTCCTGCACTGTAGCTGGATTCTTTACCAGCCGAACGACCAGGGAAGTAACTGACATCAATGATAGCCTGTGCTTCCTGATGTGAAGAAATATTCTTGCTAAAAATAACCTACATCCAGCCATTGGGAAACTGATAAATTCAGGTAGTAGTACATTCTGCAAGACAAGAGATCTGGACTCTGAAAATGTCAGTATCTTAAAAGACCAAAAAAGGGTGAAAGGATGGAACTGTTCAAAAAGGGTCTAAAGATATAAGATTTTTAAAATAAAAAACTGACTCTACAGAAAAGAAACAAGGCTAGACTGAATGACCAGGCCGGCCGAGGAGTCCCTCCCAGCATTACCCGCTGGTGTCAGGCTTTGATCATCAAAAGGTCCAAGGTCCTGGTGGTGAATCAGCTCTCTCATTAGGATGGCAAAGCTGTAAACATCTCCCTTCGGGGTGCCAGACCGGGGCACCTGGGGGAGCCACAGTAATTCTGGGGCTGTCCAGTAAGAACTCTGCAAAGCCAAGATTGTCAAAGGTCAGAGCTGCTGGGTGGAACAGGAAAAGTCACCCCTTCTCTTTCCAGGAAGCACAGGAGCCCTGAAAGTATCCAGCCCCCGAGAAGTTGGCCCTGATGGTTGGAGACATCTCCGTATTCACACACTTGGGGGCCCATGTGTGTGAATATGAAGGAACTAATGAGGATGATTCTTCCCTAACAATTTAACAGCAGTGAACTCATGACTGTACAATTACAGGCAACTTTTCTTTTCCTTTTTCCTTTCTGTACTGCCTACATTAAAAAAAAAAAAATCATGTAACAATTCACAGAACATAAAACTACTTGAAAGCGAACAACTCAGTGGCGTTGAGTGCCCTGGCAATGCCATACAGCTAGTACATCTAGTTCCAAAACATTTCTGACACCCCAAAGTAAAACCTCGAATCCATGAACCAGTTTCTGACCATTTCCCCCACCTCCCAACTCCTGCCAACCACCAGTCTCATTCTGTCTCCACAGATGTATCTGTGCTGGATATTTTATACATTCACATTTCTTTTGCGGTGATGTTTATAGATTTTTACATCATTATAGGCTACAATCATGAAAAGAAAATATAGTGCAGGATGCGGAGGAAGAAACGGCTACTAACAGGTTTTCAACATTTCCCCCTTTGTCTTTTCTGCACGATACCATATTACAGACCCCTCCCCACATGCGCACAGCAAAGCTGCTGGCAGCATACTGCTTCAGAGAGAGGCAGTCAAAGCGGAGCACACTGGGCTCACTAGGGCCCAGGACAGTGCAAGGCAAGACTCAAGAGGGCTCAGTAAGCCTGGACAAGTAGGAAGAGTCGTGGAGTCTCAATTCGGACACATGTGCAGGAGGGTTGGACTCCGGGTGGTGTCTTGTCTCGAGGTGTACATCAGAATCACTTGAGAGGCTTTTAGAAAACAACACAGATGCCCAGACCCCATCTTCATAAGTTCTGATTCAGTTGGCATGAGATGGGACCCAGCCCCTTTCATGTCTTTTGAAGCTTCTCACATGATACTAAAGTGCAGAGAGGGTGGAGAATTACCAAGTTCATCAGCTGTAAGGGGCCTGGCAGGTGGTGCCCTCTCGGCTGAGAACATGGCATGAAGACACGAGGGGACCTGGAGGACTGAAGGCAAGGCCAGTGACTCCCTTCAGGCCACCCAGCTGAGTCAGGGCAAGGACGAGGCTCCTCGCTCAGACATCCCACCATGGGCTCAGGCTACTAGTGGGTTGTTTTGCTTTTTTTTCTTTCCCACTCTTTGGGTGACCGGAATAACCACATCCATCAGCCCCAGAGGAAGGCCCAACTGCAGGGACCTGAGCAGGTGAGCATCAGAAAGTGCAGGTGAGGTGAGGAGCCCTGTACCCCTCTCCTGACAGCTCGTGGGTGCAGGATTTGCAGTGGTTACCTGATGGGTCCATTGTTTCCTCATTGTATGTTCTGTATGTCCGGCCATGCTGGAGTTCCCACAGCCCAAATCCCGAAGTTTCACCTGCATCCGGCCATCCACCAGGCAGTCGGAAGGCTTCAAGGTTGCCATGGGACTCCAGGGAGCTCCTGTGGAGGAAGAGCAGGCCCTGAAGAGTGAAAATGAGTAAATGGATTAGAGCAAGTGCCGATGGATGCTGCTGGGATACACAGAGACTGACGGACAGAAACAGGCCATGGTGGGAGACATGTTTATTTCCACATTCATTCGTTGAAGAGCCCCTCGCCCAGGGGGTCACCCTGGGCAGGGACATCCAAAAAGGAGAAAACTATTTCCAGCCCCTTAACGTGGAGCCACAAAGGCAAGGCCAACTCAAAAAAAAAGTAGCCTTGTGATCAGACTGTTGGGTTCAAACCCAAACTCTACCACAGGGTAGAGGGCAAGTAACTTTACCCTGTGTGCCTCACTCTTCTTGTCAAAACAGAGATGACAGGGGACTTCCCTGGTGGCCCAGTGTTTGGGAGTCTGCCTTGTAACGCAGAGGACATGGGTTTGATCCCAGGTCGGGGGACGGGGATCCCACATTTCGTGCAGCAACTAAGCCCACACACCACAACACATTACAGCAATTATTTGTATACAATAAGAAAGCACTATTATTTACAATATTATTTATTTATAAAGAGGACAGAAAAAAAGCCTAGAGTCAGAAGACATGTTCAAGCCGAAACTTTACCACTAAGTTTCTTCAAACAAATCATCTAACTGGGCCTCAATTTTACCATCTGTGAGATGGGTCTGCCTTTGACCCCTGCACGTTGAAAGATGTCCCAGGGACCAGCAGCATCAGCATCCCCTGGGAGATCTGCAGAAATGCAGAATCTCAGGCCCTGCCCAGACCTACTAGATCAGATTGTGCATTTAAACCCGGTCCCCAGGAGATGCATATACCTATTAAGCTGAGAAGACTTGTCCTTGTCAGTTGTTCTTAGCCTTGGCTGCACATTAAGAGCACCTGGGGAGCTTAAAAAGAGTAAAGGAATGCTTGGGCCCAGACACAAGAACCTGTATTACTGCGATTACATGTCACATAAACGAAGCCTGAGTGCAGAGGAGACAGATCAGAACAGAGGAAGAGGACTTAATCTGAAGGCGGCCGAAGGAGGTCGGTCCCCAAGGCAGTGATGACTCTTATTTGCCAAGGAGATAAGGGTGGTGAGGGGGGATCTCTCACAATGAAGAAACTCGGGCTTTTAAACTGCCCCCTGTGGGGGTGGGAGGGAGGCTCAAGAGGGAAGGGATATATGGATGCATATGGCTGGTTCACATTGTTGTGCAGCAGAAACTAATATAACATTGTAAAGCAATTATACCCCGAGTTAAAAAAATTTTTCTTAAGGTATGTTAAGATATTTTAAAAATAAACTGCTCCCAGGAGCAGGGATGGAGCTGGGAGATAAACCCAGGTTCAGTCACCTTTGAAGTCCAGCCACTTCTCAGCCACTCGTTTTACGGTTTCTGGAGCCCTGGCGTTTGCAGAGGAGGGTGGAGGAGGAAGTGGGTAAGTGAAAGCATATCTCTTCTTCTGGCACAGTGTCAGGTTTAAATGAATCACAAGTCTAGCCTTGAGTCACGAGGTGTGGTTACAAGGTGGCAGCAGTGCCCAGCAAGGAGGAATTTGTGAAGGGTCCCTGAGTGGATGATGATACTCTGCAACAGGGTCCTCGGGCCCCTGGGCACCAGCTCCAGGACTCCCCTCTTCCTCCAGCAGAAATGTCAGGCTGAATCACTGTCGGCTCTAGCAAGAGCCCTGAGCCAGCATTGCATAGAATTCAGGCTAATACAGAAAGCAATAAGGAAACATTCAGGACAGTGGGTACACCACTCCCACTTCACCCCTAAAAAATCAGGAAGCTGTGTTCCTTTACCACCCTGCTTCATTGTTTCTTGAGATGATAAAGTTGAATAACGTTTTAGAAATGCGACTCACTGAACCAGTCCCAAAGGGGTGCCGGGTGGGGCTGTCTCTGGAATGTTTTGGCCTGGGCTTGAAATCTGGGCAGACCTGAGTCCCATCCAGAGTCCTCTCAGACCTCACAAGACGTCTCCATTCCACAGGACTCCTCCTGGACACACACATGACTGTCCCTGCCCTTGCTAGAGCCAGGCACACCCCAGACGTGAGACCTTCTACATTCTGGTTGCTGGTGACCACCGCTGACATCCAGGGATATTAGCAAAACTCCTTCCATGAGGACAAAAATGACATGTTTAGGGATGCCTGAAATCCTAGGCAGGTATTTCTCTCCAAGAGATGGCTTTTGTCTGTTTTGTTTTTATTTTCCTATCTTGATGGAAATGTCTTAAGGGCCTGAAATGTATTCTGTTGTTTGAGAACAAATAGAACCATGACACCTCACAATTTAAGTGCCAGGTTTCATATACTTTTGGCAGTTCTATTACCTACGTATCTGAGGCCACATTTATTTTCCAATTGGAAGGCTGAGGCTGGCCCACACGGCTCCTCCCTCTGAATCCCACACCTGTGTTCTCTAGCACTTGGCAGGGAAGAAAGGATTCAGCTTTGGGAGACAGACTGGTTGCAGAACCCGATCTGCCTCTTGCCAGTTGGGCCAGTTACTTTACCTCACTAGGCCTCCTTATTTTTCCTTTTGAAAATGAAGTAAATATGAACATTACAAATATTGGAGCTAAGGATAAATTAAACACAAGGTTAATTGTAATTATGAAGAGTACTGTCCAATAGAAATATAAGGTAAACACATGTATCATGTTTAATTTTTTAGTTNGAGGCCTGGCGTGCTGCGATTCATGGGGTCGCAAAGAGTCGGACACGACTGCGCGACTGAACTGAACTGAACTGAAGAGATAACCGACTAAATTCATCCAGCTCTTATTGTCAGAGCTGAAAATTTTCAGGTAGCCAGATGCTAAACTCAGGGGTCATCCTGGTGCACCGGCCATCTTCCAACATCTGCCATGATCCCACCTACCAATTGCATGCTTCACATGAGGACACAGAGGCCCTGTATCATACCTGGAAAAAGCATCTGCAACCACCTAAGGAAGAAATACTGACATTTTCATTTACCTTCTACTACCTTCCTCCTACTCTCCACCCCAACCTCTGAAGCTTCCACTTGAGGAGTTGTAAATATCAATACCATTTTTGTTTTTTGATTTCATATTTCATAGAGTTTGGACATTGGGGGTGCACAAACATAAAATTCTTTTTTTTCTGTTTTAATTAATTTTTATTTTTTAGTTTGTTTTGCTTTACAATACTGTATTCGTTTTGCTACACATCGACATGAATCAGCCACGAGTGTACATGAACTCCCAATCCCGACCCCCACCTCCCCCCTCCCGCCCCACACTCTCTCTCTGGATTATCCCCGTGCATCAGTCCCAAGCATCCTGCATCCTGCATCAAACCTGGACTGGTGATTCATTTCACTTATGATATCACACATGTTACACTGCCACTCTGCCAACCCATCCCACCCTCAAACATCAAATTCTAAGACAGACTACAAGGCGCAACCACCAAGAAATCAGGAAGTGCAACAATTGTGGAAATGACCCCTGGATGATGCTTGTTTGAAAATATGCAGGTGTGCAAGGGATAGGCAAGGCAAACACAGGCAATATATGTAAAATGCAAACAGAATCTTCTGTCAGGAGATACATCCAAATAGCTAACTGTGGTTATTCCGAGGAAGGAGAGCACAGGGAAGATAAGTGTGGGAGTTTTTATTTCTGCTCTTTAGCCTTTATTGTTAATATTTTTTAAACCACAAACATATCTTAAATGTTTTTCCATTGAGAAAACACACATAGTTTAGAAAGAATCTAGCAGTCTATCGGAGTATGGTCATGAGAGTAGAGTGACTGAGGCACTTTGACTGTGGAAGGCTAACAAATCTAGCAATGGGACAGAAAGCCTAAGTCAGGAGAATCCCCCGCAGTGGTACCCTGCGGCACCCTGGCCCTGTTCCCGTCAAACGGGTGCAAGCATCCTTGGCACAGCACACCTCTGGAACTTTAAGCTGCCAGAGGTCTGCTGGATTATAGGTCCTCTCCCTGATCTGTCTGTCCTCTTTGTACCTGTGGACACAGGTGGGGCAGGTAGGTCTTTACTCAAATTATGACATGCACAAAGACTGAGCCATAAACAGGATTAGCAGGCAGATATTTAACTTTCACTTGGGGATGCAGTCATTTTAAGCCATTTTGGTTGTACCCTTTTCAAGCAGAGATTCACAGCCCACATTATTCCATTAAAATGGATCTGATCACACCTCTCTTGGGTGTACTTTGTTACTCAAGTGTTTATAGTACAGAATTTGAAACATGTATAATATCATATATGAAACGAATCACCAGTCCAGGTTTGATGCATGATACTGGATGCTTGGGGCTGGTGCACGGAGATGACCCAGAGGGATGGTACGGGAAGGGAGGAGGGAGCGGGGTTCAGGATGGGGAACACGTGTATACCTGTGGTGGATTCATGTTGATGTATGGCAAAACCAATACAATATTGTAAAGTAATTAACCTCCAATTAAAATAAATAAATTTATACTAAAAAAATGAAACTTGGAACACTCTATAATTCAGATGGTCACTATTTAGCTATCTTGAAAGCCCTAGATAATTTAGGATTTTCTAGATTATAGTGCTGTTTGCTAATTGCCATCCAATGAATTTGAAAACAAAACAAAAAAATCCTGATGTTTTCTCAGACATTTTTCAGTTTTGAAAGGCCTAGGGAAACAATTCCAGAAGTAGTGTATGTCAGCAAGAATAAACTCTGTCTAGGAACAGAGGTCTAGGAGACTGGAATGGGTGACTTCTCCTTGGGAGATAGCATTGGACAGGCTGGCCACTGGAAGTCTTGGCTTCCCTTCATTCCAGGTGGTAGCTGATGCTCCATGGAGAGGTACCCAAAGGACCAGACAAATGTGAAACATTTCAGAACCAGTTCTCACAACTGCTAGGTGACAGCAGAATGGTGGGGTATTTGGCAAGTTCTTTCCCAGCATGAGCCTGGCTGTTCTCTCCAAGGGAGGAAGATTTTTGAGGCCAGAGATCAGTCATGAAGAAACCCAGATTCAGCACTGTCCTGACTAGACCACTGAGGTGTGGCCCTGCTGCTTACACTGGGGCATGAGGAAAGGCAATGAATGATGGCTTCGATCTGGGAAAGGATCACTCTGTCAAATTCAGACAGCAGACTGTACGAAGAGCACACTTGGTAGATGTGTTCAGAGCAGCCCCAAACCCCAACACAGGACAAACTGTACTGAGGCTTGCCTATCTGGAGGCCAGTACATTTTTAAAGGAGGAAATAACAATGTTAATAACTTTGTGGATCCAACATCTGCTCATAATTAAGACAGATCAGCCAAAGAGAAATAAAAAAAAGTTAAACTTATACGAAAACATTCTACTATAATCTGTTGACCTCGATTGATAAATTTTCTAAAAAAGTCTTTGAAACTGTGCATAGCCTATCAAGGGACAGTCACTCATTTTCAAAGGTAATTTCTCATAGATCACTTATCCTCTTAAACCTCTACCTGCACACTGTGTTTGCATTAGAGACTTGATTTATGGATTCCAGCTCCTCTGATGCAGAAGCTGACTTCCTGTTGCCTTGGTTACTTGGAGCTCAGTTCAAGGTTAAAGTACTCCCAAATCGGAATCAGTGGCAGACGCTGCATCTAGAGGCCAGGTTATTGACTGCCCCAGGATGCAGAAAGGTCAGAGACCAAAGCATTGTTTACTGCCTTAAGGGTGAGTCAATATTGAGTCAATAGCTTCGATATCGTGATTCAGTTTCTTCCGAAGTATAGTTGCTGTTCAATTACCTCTTCCCCAGGTTGCTCAAGGTTACAGGGTCACGCAGGAAAAGCAGGGTCTAACAGTGGCTGATTTTCCCAGGATCCCTGTAATGAGCTTTGTGACCTTAGATAATAAAACCCAGCCTCACCACAGAGTAATTTGTATGTTGCTCAGGTTTATAAAGTTAGTTATCTACTCATCTCATGTTCTCTATGGGGAAACAAACAAACCTTTGTGGGACAGTTACTATTTACTCTTCCTTTCTAGAAGAGAAAATGGGGGCTCAAGGAGGTGAGATAACTCATCTAAAATCACACCACTGGTAAGAAGTAGTAAGAACTAGATCTTAAGTCCTGGCTGAGTCCTCATTTCATACTTTAAAAGTGCTGATAGAATCATCATCCAGGGATCATATGTAATTCATTTTGTAACATCTACTACAGAAAGCAATATATCTGTAAAACAGCATGTGATTAATATAGACTTAATTTTTTAATTCTAAGATTTGCAAATGAGATGTTTCCTGTAGACAAAACTCAGAAAGGCTGACACCACTGGGGTGGTTAGTTCCTTCCATCATCTTTTTGATCCTTTCACAGTAGAATGTAGGACTTGGCATGGACTGAGAGGCACGTTTTGTTGAACAGTCAGTAGCTTTTAATCTTGCAAGGAGCAACAGTCTGCATTATGCCATTTGCCCTTGCAGCATCCCTATGTATGCATGACAAGAGTCAGAGGGTGAAACTCCAGATTCACAGATAAGAAAACCCAGGCACAGATGACCAGGTGATGTGCCCAAGCTCACATATCACATGTGCAGGGAAAAGCGGAGCTGAAATCCATGCCTCTTGACTCAGTTCAAAGTTCTTTTCTATTCCCTAACACATTGGCTTCTGGGTAAACCAGTATATATTTTTCACAAGAGGAAACTCATCCTGAAAACTTGATTTTAATTCCTTTTCTCATATGCTGGTTTTCTGTATGAATTCTATTTCTTTCTTGTTTGCAAATGAACTTCACTCATGGTAAAAAGGGGATACACGTTATAGAGTAAAGTGAATTAAGAAATAGATGGATTTGGAAAATAATGTACTTCTGTGCCAAAGTCCATAAAAATGTTATTTTTGTTACATCATCTTATTCATTAACTCAACAAGTATTTATTGAATGCCTACCATACCAAGGATGTGACACTGGTCAAAACAGTTGAAGCCCCTAAGTTTTCTAAGAATTACATTCTAATTACCTCTGCATAGCATAAAGGTTACTTTTTATAAGGATTCTGAAGTATCCTAAAGGGCCTCTTTAATCATCAGAAAAATCAGAACCTTTGCGACCCATACAGAATCTTTGGGTAAATCTGTAAAAGCCACGACACCTCGGTGGAGATCCCCAAGGGCCCAGATCTCAGCAAAGAGAGGGAATGACTGTAAAAGTTCGAATGAAGCATGGCTTCCTGTGCGCAGTGCACCCCCGCTGCTCATGGTTTGCAGAGAGGAGCATGGGCTGCATCTCAGTGCCCTTTTCTCCTCGAGCCAGGCACCTACATGCTGCGAACAACCTGCTCAGTTGCTGGTGATGCCCTATCAACATGTGTTTTGTGTCAAATGAATTTTACTTCATTTCAGGATCTTGAGAGATGAAGTTCAGCCAAGGTCACCTGTAAGTAGGATGCTATTCAGTGAGTCTGGAGTCAATCATTTGAAAATCAGCAGTTACTTGAGTGCTGCACAGCACAACTCAGAAGATGTGATCTCTGTCTTTGCAAAGAAGGTTGAGAAGTAGAGAGTGGGATAAAACAGACACGCTTACAAAACTGATAAACCCAGTGAGATAGGAAGCCAAAGGAGTCCTCCATGAATGAGGAGGAAAATGAGACCTCAGTGGGATCTGAGGTGGTCTTGTGTTCACTCATATATTAATCCAACATTCATTAAGAGCCTGTAAGTGCCAGGTACCTTTAAGTACAGGGAACATGAACCTTCTCGGAATGGGGCAAACCCATCCATGCAGGAAGACAGATACAGGCACAAAAAGCCCAGTTCTTGAAAGTAAGTAGAACTCAACAACTAAAACTAGAGAGAAGGCCTGCCGGGACTGGGAAATGACAAGAGCGAAAGCAGAAATAACAATCCTTTGTGAAACTGAGACAAGACTCAGCTTGGGCTGAGTTATAATAACCAAATACTGAAACACATGTTTGGAAATGTAGTTGGGAAAAATTAAACCCACATCTTGTAGTAAGGTAGAATTAGTTTCTCCCTTCCACATATATGCTTATCATCTTGGAGACACTTCTACAATAGGATTTATCTCCTATTACATAATTATTTGTTCATTGCTCTGACAATTCTTGTAGGTAACTGAAAAATCTAAAAGTCGGGAACCATGTCTAACTTTATTTTGATTCCCCAGCACTTAGCTTGATGTGTATTAGATACTCAAAAGTGTTGGATGGACGAATGGACAAATGGAATATACATTTCTTCTTCTAGGTCCAAACCTTCTGGGGAAGCTGCTCTAATTATTTCTGTTCACACATGGTCTTCTAACCTAAAACTTCTTTTTCAGCACAGTGCAGAGTATAGGTGAAGAACACATTCTCTGGGGGTAAGATACCTGCATTACTAGCTGTGTGATTTGGGGCAATTCATGTCAACTCTCTGTGTTCAGTTTCCTCATCTGTTTAAATGAGGTTATTGAGGATTAAAGAAGTTTATTCATTGTAGTAGAAAATAATGCCCCTCTTTATATAATTCCTAGAACCTGTGAATGTGCTATGTATCATGGCAAGGGGGAATTAAGATTGTATTAATTCTGTTAATTAATCAGCTGACCTTAGTATCTGGAGAATATCCTTGATAACGAGACAGACAAAATGTAGTCAAAAGTTTAAGTTCATTTAAGTAAAAGGGGGTAGAAGTCAGAGAAAGAGATGTGGTGATGGAAGTAGGGTAAGGGAGCAGCTAAGTTGGAGGAGGAGGGATATGAGTTAAAGCAGTGATCCCCAATCTTTCTGACACCAGGGACCAGTTTTGTGGAAGACAATTTTTCCATGGATGGGGTGGGGGCGGGGGGATGGTCAGGCAGTAATATGAGCAATGGGGAGAAAGGAAAGTGACAGATGAAGCGGCGCTTGCTTGCCGCCCACTCTCCTTCGGGTGTGCAGCTGGAGTTCCTAACAGGCTGTGGATGGGTACTGGTCCACGGCGCAGGGGTTGAGGACCCCTCAGTTAAGGAATGCAAGTTGCCTCAAGAAGGTTGGAAAAAGCAAGAACATAGCTTTGTTCCTATGGTTTGCAGAAAGGAAGTTGATACTTTGATTTTAGCTCAGTGAGACTCATCTGGGATTTCTGACCTCTTATATTGTAATATAATATATTTTTGTTGGTTAAGCTACTAAGTTTGTGGAAATTTGTTATACCGGTAACAGAAATATTAACACATACAAAACCACTTATTATTGTGCCTAGACATAGTAAGCAGTCAACTGTGTTAGCTATTATTACTCAGCACTACAGTCTTAGTACTAATTGTTTCATTTTAAACTTATTTCATATTTTCAAGTCATATGTATCCTCTGCATGCTTAATCACTCAATCGTGTCCAGCTCTTTGGGACCCCATGGACTATAGCTGCCAGGCTCCTCTGTCCATGGGATTCTCCAGGCAAGAATACTGGAGTGGGTTGCCATTTCCTCCTCCAGGGGATCTTCTCAATTCAAGGACTGAACCTGTGTCTCAGTTTCCTCTTGGTCAGAATCTATTCTAGCTCTACTATTCTAAGTTGTCCAGATTCAGAGAAACTGCTGAACAATCTGATTTGTTCTTGCTTCTCTTAATTTAGAAGTGAAGAAATGGGCTGAGAAGAGAATATTTTGTCTATTAGAACTTCAAAGAGATATTTTATTAAAGACTCCTTTATGCAGTAAATTCTAATGCTGTAGAAGCCAGTCTATCCTAATCCTACAGTGAAAAAGTCATATCAGATGAAAGGTATTTTCTAGATGTGCCCAAAGATATCAGAATGGAAATACAGCAAACATCACAAATGCAAGGAGGAGACATCTTGAGTTAGAAGTTTTTAATCTTTCTGCTCTTAGACATCAGAACCTCTTCTTAGGAAAAAAACATAGACATGGACACACACACACACACGACACATTTTGTACATAGCTCAAGGTTCAAAGATACTTTTAGGTTCAGGTTATTATCCTGGCCTGCCTAAGTCAATTCCTGTGTATACACACGCACACACACACACACACACACACACACACCCCAGAAGGACTAAGCACAGACAGATGTAACCAAACAGAATGCTGATGAAACTGCCTGATGCTTAAAAAATAAAAGGTACAATAAAGTGGTACTTGTTTCTTTGAAAAATATAACACAGGGATTTTCAAGGGAAGGATGCCTACAGGTAATTACAACAATTTAGTGGCACACTGCACCAAGTATGGGGTTTTGTTACATCCTTGGTGATAGTATAGGTTAGGAATTTGCAACTGACACACATAAAGCAGCCTTCATCAATAGATGAACACCACGAAGCTTCAGTAAAGTAAAATCAAGGCAGTGTAGAGTTGGAAAGGAACTAGTCCAGTCCTTCCCGGGAAATTGAGGCCCCAGAAAGGGATGTATCTTGCTTTGCCCAGTGACACAGAGGGAGAATGGCAGGGCCATTACTCTGAGCCCAGCTTTGGTTTTTGACTGTCTCAGGCCAGTGTGTTGGCTTTCTGTGACAAGGGTTGCATTCTGAGGCTTCACAGAAACAATCTTCTTGCTCTCCTGATGCATGCTTATTATTCTACACTCTCCAGGGCACCTTTAAAACAGACCAAGCCAAAAAATGGCAGTTGTGATACAAGCTATGAGACCACTGGCTCTGGGGGATTCTTCCCTACTCTCCCTAATGTGCAGGTGTTCATATAAGCATCTTTTGCAGTGTCTTCCTTTCTACCTTTAGAACACAGCGTTGCAGAGCACATCTGCATGGCAACACAGATCCTGAAGCTAACTGGGTCACCCGATTTGCATTTTGATTACTGCTTATTTAGAAGCCACATTGAGAAAAGAGCTTGATATCAGGAGCTTAAGTGCATGTGTGTCTATAATATATGTATAAATAGATAAACGCATACTTGCTGGTTTTTGAAAGATCAGTCGAATACGTACTCATCTCTGAAGAACCTATCTGTAGTAGTCTGGCCATGTATGGATGTTAGGATTATAAATGTGGTTACAGAATCTAATTACTCTCAGTGTAATATCATCCACTGTACGGACACACTGTCAGCTAGAGAAGTCAATTCAGCATACAGCCCCCTTGTTAAGTAGTCTTAGCTTTGTGTATGAGAAAGTTGCATTGTCTTAACGGTTTGAGTGTGGCTTTCTTCAAAGCACCTACTTTGTTCCACTATTTGAAATAATCCTATAAAATGGAAACATATTGTGACTGTGTGTAGGCATACACATATAGACACAGAATGTGTACCAGAAAAGCTCTCTTCTTTGCAACAGAAGAGAAAAAAAAAAATCACAGAAACCCAGACCCATCATTAGATAGATCTCCTAATCTTTATCTCTAGTAGTTCAGTCAGACGAGCTAATACCATGATGATGGCTTTGAAATCTCTTAGGAATTGGATGAGGAGAAGTGATAGTGATGAACTCCCAGCTAATAAACACAGAGTGCTTATTTCGGCAGAATGATCAATTTCTAGATGTCCTGAGGCTTGTCTGATACAGTTGATTTACTCATCCTTACTTACCTCACTAATAAAGCCAAAGTCTACCATCAGATTACAGAGGTGCCTAGAATTTCTTAAAGGGGCAGAAGGAAGCTAGGGTAAAAGTCACCATATTCCTCTGAGCATCCTTCCCCAGCCACAGCCCTTGAAACCCCAGCTGCCGCCTTCACTGGTACTCGCCACTCAATAGACTTTGGGCTAGTACAGTAATACAATTAATTCGTTATCTTGTTAGTGGAAATTTAATGCAATGATCTAAAGAAATCTTACATATTGTGATAAACTTTAGTGCCGCCGGGCGGCTCCCCTTGCATTAGGCTCATTTCACTTCTCATCCATTATGTAAATGAGATTTGGAAATAGTTGAGTTTCACTAATGTAGCTCACTCTGATGGATTGGAGAGAGTTAGTCCTACTGAAACTAATGAGGTTAAATGCATCTCAACATTTCTTTCTACTTGGTTGATTATGCAAGCCTCTATTCAATAAGTGGGAGGCTGTGCATTTTTTTCAACCATCCTCTAAGGAAATTTCACCATCGCCAGACCCCAGAGTAGCCCCAAATATGTTTTGTTTGTATAATGCCTGTGTTGTTTCCAACACTGCATGGTGCACAAACAGAGCTAATGGATGATATGCCATTATATAATTTGAGATGTAAGGGGAGTATTTTAAAAGTTAATGCATCTGAGGAAGACTTTTGGTCATACAGAGAAGAGTGAAAGGAAATTTCCAGAAGTAGATGATGGAGATGAAAATCTTTCGTAGGACTTGAGATCAGAGAAGGAAATAGTCACTGGCAGAGTATGGAACTGGAAAGAGACTATTGCATTTGATTCAGAGTCACAAGACATCAGTCCAGTTATTCAGGGCCTTGTCTTAAGACAAAGATATACAAGAAGGACTTTTGCACTCTAGATTTCATTTCAGAGGCCAAAAAGTAGTAGTTCTGCAGTTTGGAGGCTTGATGCTTTTCTCTCTCTCTCTCTCTCTCTCTCTCACACACACACACACACACAAAGGAATAAGCGTTTCAGGAGAAGCAGCTTCAAACTCTCCAGGGTCATAGAATCATAGAGGTGAGGATGAGTTGCTAAATATCAAAAATATCCAGACACTTATTTTGTCTTTATTTAAAAAGGGGGGGTGGGTTAAGTGAAAAGAACTTTAACCTTCATGATAGCCCTCTCAGGTAGTTGGTTTATTAAACATTTTTTTTTAAATAAGAAAACTGAAGCTTTGAGAGGTTATATGACTTGAACAAGGTCATGCTGCTGCTGCTGCTAAGTCGTTTCAGTTGTGTCCGACTCTGTGTGACCTCAGAGATGGCGGCCCACCAGGCTCCCTCGTCCCTGGGATTCTCCAGGCAAGAACACTGGAGTGGGTTGCCATTTCCTTCTCCAATGCTGAAAGTGAAAAGTGAAAGTGAAGTTGCTCAGTCGTGTCCAACTCCCAGCGACCCCAGGGACTGCAGCCTACCAGGCTCCTCTGTCCATGAGATTTGCCAGGCAAGTGTACTGGAGTGGGGTGCCATTGCCTTCTCCGAACAAGGTCCTATACCTAGTTAAGTGACAGAGCTGGGAATTAAATCCAGGGTCTTCTGGCTCCAAAGTTACAGCTTATCTACCCCCTCAAAACTCCTTTCCCAGTAGCAATGTATTTCTTAATTACTGGTAGTACAATTGGATTCTGATTCTCCCACACAGAATGTTTTTATCTCTATGTCCTGGCATAAAGACTAGTGCAGAGAATGAGCTCAGAATGAGCCAGCTAGGAATGAAAAGAGGAAACGCTGGTTATTTACAAGGTGATAAGGACGGAGGCCACCAGATGCTTGACTGAAAGCCTGGAGAGTTGGAAGAGAGCTTGCTGGTCAAATAATCACTCCATCTTTGCCATCTGAACTAACTGCCAGTTCTCTGAAACATGGGATCCTAACAAGAAAGTTCGTCAACTCTTCAATATTCAACTTGATATCACATTTTCAACAAGTTACTGGTGGGTGGCAATAAGGAAGCAGTTTTGCCTTTCTTGCATTAATCTATTCAGCAAAAGTTTCACTGCCCATCAGGAACACAGCCATTCTGGGTCCTCTTAAAATATGGGTCCAGTTTTGGGGTATTCAAATATTTAGTTGAAGAAACAAGATGCAGTAATAAGAAACTTGAATAAAAATAATGATCTCCCCTGAGCTGAAAAGACTACCAGTGTTACCTTCTTTTGCACCTGGGGCATGCCAGAGATTTATTGGGGAGATTTTAACAACTAGCATATACTGCAGAATAATAGTTTAAAATGGAACTTATTAACTATATAACTCATATACAAACATAAATAATTTATCTAGCTGATTAAGAATAAGATTTTATATTAATATAGATACCATAATAAAGGTAACAAAAAAACCAGTATGATTAAAGAAAAGTAGCTTTCAAAGTAGATAAAAGGGTGTGTTCTGAGCCCACATTCCCTAAATTCATAGCACAGGGTTATAAGTTACTGGTGTGTCTTGAATTGGGCAACGTATTTTACCTCTTAGTGCTTCTGTATTCCTGTTAATAGTGGAATTAATAATAGTACCTATCCTCTAGGCTTACATTGAGAATACAAAGATAAATCTCTATTCTCAAAGTACTAGAGGTAAATACATAAATACTAATTCTCAATATTCTGTGATAAGGACAACGGGGTCAGGCATATGAGCCAAGGGCATGAACAACTTTCCTGTTAGGGAGGGAGAAACATCATTGAGGAGGTGATACTTTACTTGGGTCCTGAACAATTTAGAAGCACTGGCTGAAAGGGGATGAGAGGAAGGAAGGGCAGCAGGTGCAAAGGCATGAAGCATAAAATAGAATGGCATGTTTAGCAAAAAGCAAGAATTTCTGTGTGGCTACAATATAGACTCTAAGGCAGGTGGGTGAAGACAGGGCCCTAGGTCAGGCTGGGAACAATGCTAGGAGTTTGGATCTCCTTGTGGATAATGTGTTGTGTGTTTAGTCACTCAGTTGTGTCTGACTCTTTGCGACCCCATGGACGGCAGCATGCCAGTCTCCTCTGTCCATGGGGATTGTCTAGGCAAGAATATTAGAGTAGGTTGCCACGCCCTCCTCCAGGGGATCGTCCCAACCCAGGGATCAAACCCAAGTCTCCTGCACTGCAGGAGGATTCTTTACCATCTGAGCTACCAGGGGGTAATGAGGAGACACAGATATTTCCATGTAGGCACACAGATACCCAGCCTTGGAAAAGAGATCCCATGCTCTCTACAGGTACAACTGTGCTTAAAGGGGACAAAAACTGCTCCCAGTAGATTTCTGAGAAGAGAGCCAACTCAGATAAGGTTTCTACACTAAGGTTAGAAACTCACCCTTTGATCCTGGATGCTTAACGTGTGTCCTAGTGTTCCCAATTCCTACTTGCCCTCCCTGTTTGCTTTTTCCTTCCTCAACTTCATTGGGCAAATTTACATTAGAAGTTCCCTTTGAAACACTATAGGGCAAATGCTGATGAATAAGCTATGGGTCTTGCCCTGAAGACACTTGAAGCCTTGTTCAAATAATATGTTTTGTAAATCAAATTTTGTTTTGTTCATTTGGATAGCTCACTGTCCAGAGGAAGCTGGTTCAGTTCAGCTTCAGTCATGTCCGACTCTTTGAGACCCCATGGACTGCAGGACACCAGGCTTCCCTGTCCATCACCAACTCCAGGAGCCTACTCAAACGCATGTCCATTGCATCAGTAATGCCATCCAACCATCTCATCCCCTGTTGTCCCCTTCTCCTCCCACCTTCAATCTTTCTCAGCATCAGGGGCTTTTCAAATGAGTCAGTTTTTCTCATCAGGTGGCCAAAGTATTGGAGTTTCAGCCTCAGCATCAGTCCTTCCAATGAATATTCAGGACTGATTTCTTTTAGGATTGACTGGTTGGATTTCCTTGCTGTCCCAGGGACTTTCAAGAGTCTTCTCCAACACCACAGTTCAAAAGCATCAATTTTTCGGAGCTCAGCTTTCTTTATAGGCCAACTCTCATATCCATATATGACTACTGGAAAAACCATAACTTTGACTAGATGGACCTTTGTTGGCAAACTAATGTCTCTGCTTTTTAATAAGCTGTCTAGGTTGGTCATAACTTTCTTTCCAAGGAGCAAGTGTCTTTTAATTTCATGGCTGCAGTCACCATCTGCAGTGATTTTGGAGCCCCCCAAAATAAAGTCTGTCACTGTTTCCATTGTTTCCCCATCTATTTGCCACGAAGTGATGGGACTGGATGCCATGATGTTAGTTTTCTGAATGCTGAGCTTTAAGCCAACTTTTTCACTCTCCTCTTTCACTTTCATCAAGAGGCTTTTCAGTTCCTCTTCACTTTCTGGCATAAGGGTGGTATCATCTGCATATCTGAGGTTATTGATATTTCTCCCAGCAATCTTGATTCCAGCTTGTATTTCTTCCAGTCCAGCGTTTCTCATGATGTACTCTGCATATAAGTTAAATAAGCAGGGTGACAATATACAGCCTTGACGTACTCCTTTCCTGATTTGGAACCAGTCTGTAGTTCCATGTCCAGTTCTAACTGTTGCTTCTTGACCTGCATACTGATTTCTCAGCTGAAGGTGTGGGCTTTTAGAAAGTTATATGTTTTCAAGACAGCAAGTCCCCATTTAAAGTACGTGTTCTATAAGCGTGGATCTGCATACCTCTGAACTGAGGTTTTCACTTTTTCTTCCTCCTGTCTTCATGGGCTAGTATTTGAATGTAGCTTTTGGAAGACTTCATTCTTAGTACATAATCTCCTATTGATGCTCAGTCTCAGATTATTAAAGATGCTTTAACACAGGCTAGAAAATAGGGCTGAGGAGAGAAGAGGAAATAATTGAACAGCAACGACTGTGAGTGGACATTCTACCAGCATCGGAGGATAGCTTTGCAGAAAGAAACCACGATGGCAGCTTAACCAGGAGAGCGGAGATGCCAGAAGGGCTGTGACCCCTTTCCTAAAGAAGCAAGTGTCCTGCAGCTTTCAATCCTGACATTCTAACAACTTGCTAAAAATAATTGAGATAGTTATCAGTTGACAGGCGCTGTTGTTGTTATTGTTGTGTAGTCGCTGAGTCACGTGTGACTGTTTTGGAACCTCATGGACTGCAGCCCACCAGGCTCCTCTGTCCATGGGACTTCCCAGGCAAGAGTACTGGAGCGGATTGCCATTTCCTCCTCCAAGGGATCTTCCTGACCCAGGGATCGAACCTGCATGTCCTGCATTGGCGGGCGGATTCTTTACCACTGAGTCACCAGGGAAGCCCAATAGGGCCTGCAGGCCTGAAATAAATTCTTTTTACTAAATTCAAATTTCACGGCCTGTTTACTTTGTAAACTGAAGTCAGTCTAGCAATTCATAAATACTATTGGATTGATGTGTGCTGGGAATATGCATGCATATATTCATTTGCCCATTTGTTTTACAAATATCTATTGAGTATCTATAATGAGAATGAGTTTTAGCAGACCTTGGCAAAAATGCTATTGCCACACAGCAGAAAGATGGTCAAGAATCAGCATAAAAAGTAAGAAGAGCTGTGATGCCTATCACCGTAACCAAAGACAAGTCACACAAATTGAATCGCTGACCACTAAGAAACAGCACTAGTGAACACGGGGATGAGTTCAGCACAGAAACGCCTCACAGTTATGGATGCATAGGCAGTAAAGAAGGGGCCACACGGCACTCAGGTTTTCTGGAATATTTTGCACACTGCCCCAGTAACTCATTTAGAATCCTGCTGGACAGCAATGTCTCCACACAGTCACTTCATATGCTCACTTCAGGTTTTATGGTCATAAATGAATGCTGCCGGGCAGAGGGAGGGCCAAAGCAGCTCAAGATGGCAATTCCAGTCTTACTTATCTTCAGCTCTATGACTTGGGCATGACCCTTCTTTTTGTCCTGAGTGTCTTTATGGTCTCTGATTCCTTGTAATTCCGCATCTCGAGTAGACAGAAGAGTCTCTGCTGATCTTAAACAGGAGAAAAGTCACTTAGCCGTCATAAGGAAGATCTGTGAGTCAAAAGCACTTCTATTTTTGAGAAGACAACAGAGATCTCAGTTCTATCAGATAAACCAAATAAAATGCAAGTTACTGGACCTGCAAGGCCTGGGAAACCCAGTTAGGCCTAAGCTCTTCTGGGTGTTTCTGTCACGTGTCCTGCTCACAGGGTTGGTACCTCATGGTGAAAGTGGTATGCCACTTTTTAATGAGGTCCTTTTGGTTACTTCTGGAAGGATTATTCTTGGCTGAAGATCAAACTGTCTAAAACTCCTCACAACCCAATGAAATATAGACAGATAACATTAACTATATCTTATATATGAGGAAAACAAGGCTCAGAGACATTAAGAAACATATTCAGGGTCTCACAAAATTAAAGCAGGAATTTGAACCCAAGTCTCTGCGTCAGGTACTTTCCCTTAAACAGCCTTCCTGTCCCATGCTTATGAGAAATACAGACGGTACTTCAGCATCTCGACTCCAAGACATTGACAGAAGGACTGAGAGGTTTTCTTTAAGTAAAGGTTTAGGAAAAGAACTTTTGTGAGCAAATGGCGTATTTAAGTTTTTCTAGTTAGCCCTGGGTATGAGGAGATAATAGTCTAGTATAAGATTAAGAAGTTGTGGAACCTGTTGAAAAAAAGTTCAGATGGAATGTGCAATGAGGCTACAACTGTGGACAATCTCCATGAGCTCAGAGCTGAAAAAACAGCTTTCATGTTTGACTTAGGCTTTCCTAAGAAAGGAGAGGAAGCCGGAAACCAGGATTCGGGGAGCAAATGGAATTGCTAAGAGGTGCCAATAAAGCAAATACAAGACTTTACAAAAGGTTAAAAATAATTCCCTGACTGTATTTCTCAAACTTGGAAATTATTACATTTCCCAGCTAATAAAACTGACAATAAAACATTATTTTTTCAACCTTGGTTATGTAATAAATGGAATGTGTTTATTTTTATAAGCACCAATTTAAAAATAATTGAAGTTATCTGAGGGCATCCCTTTGTCAAGCCAGGAATTTGCTTGAAGGACATCCAGCATCAAGGGTGACTGGGGTTGAGGCTTGGGCAGGTAGAAGCTCTCTCTCCCTAGTGGGTTTAGTAAAAGGCTTGCCTCTTGTTAAAGAGGATTGGAGGTGGCAAAACAGTCTTCCAGTGTTCATTTTAACATCTTCTATCAGGAGCCCATATTCTCCTTCTCACTTCTGAACTAGGGCCCAGGGTTAGTTCCTGTTTATTCCTTTCAGGGTAAATTCAAGCAGCAGTTAACATTCCTTACTCAGAACTTCCACTTCTCTGGCCTTGCAGAGAGTACCACACCTACACCACAGCTCTGCAGACCTTGCTCACGCTCAGTGTAGCACTTGGTTATATGATATTTCAAACTCATAGACTCAATCAGATATATCTTCAATCACCATTCAGTTTTGGGCAGACAAACTGATCTAAACCTTAGATTCCTTGCGACTAAAGTAGAACTAAAATGGGAATTTGTTCAGGCTTAAATGAAGTAAATATCTATCAAGTATCTACCACAATATTAGTAATATTGCTATATTACAATTCATAGTGATCTTGACTTTCCAATAATTAGTAAGTTGAGAAAAGAGTTTGTGTCTTATATTTTTCATATTTCCAACAGTGTCCACTTGGCAAAGAACTAATAAGAGATCAAGAGATTGACCAATATATGTTGAATAGAACTGCATCTGTTTGTAAAGAGTTTGAGACAGTTTCACACAAAATCCTATCACTGATACCACTATCTGAAGTAGAAACCAAGATGGTATTTTCCCCAGGCCCCATAAGAAACATTCTACAATTATATGAATATTATAAATAAGAAGATATAATTTTTGTGACAGAAATAAGTTATTTATCATTCCATTTCAAGAAAGTAAAAACAGACAGAAGGAGGTGTCAAATACTATGAGAATAAGAGATGTTCGAGGAAAACCACTCAAAGTCTGTCAGAATCACAGAATAACCAGGCTGGAAAGATCATTCCATTAATGAGGAAACAATGGCTCCCAGGAAACAACTACGTATTGCTGGTGAAGCTATCCCAACCTGCTGCTCTGCACTCTCGACCTTTTCCCTAGTCAGTAAGGGCAGGCAGGCCCTTCATGTTGTTTATGTGGCCAGGTACCTGACTTCCAAGTTTCTTTGCTTATTTTGTCAAATGACTGTGAAGATCCCATTAGGGGATGTGATGAAATAAGATGGGGATGGAATGGGTATGTCAGATCGCTTTTGCTTTTGACAGTAACTTCAAAAGAGGAAAAGAAAACAAAACCACTAGTAACAATAGAAGAGATTAGACTATGGTCTGTTCCCTGAAAGGAGAGAAATAGATGTGTCTACTAGCAACAAGGCAGAATTTGGCCACCATACTGCCACCAGTAGGAAACCATGCCTCAGGCCCCCAAATCACCCCTTCCTGGAATGGTCCCTTCCTCCTGAGGGAATTCCCAGATGCCAACCCATAAGGGTCTTAAGTGTTGTTCATGTGGGCACAAAACTTTGGAGTGTCAGGTTTCTGAAGCTGCAAGGGGTCCTCCAGAAGAGGAGGCTGGGCCCACCAATGGGGTCCCATCTTGCAGATTCCTCAGTTTTACCCTCTGTGGCTATATTTCCTGGAGGGTGGTATCTGGGAGGGGTGTGTGCAGGTCTGAGGTTGGCACTTCTCCTCCTCCTCTTTCTGAGAAAGGGTGCCAGGCCCAGTGTTGCTTTTGTGGGTGTCCCTCCTCATCCTTTTCTCCCATCTCTCAGAAGCAGGGAGTCCTGACTAGTCATGGTCAGTTGAGAGTCCTTTTATCTCCACTTTAAGCCCCCATATTTAGCTGTTTTTATATGGAAGTCTCCATGGGCTGGGCCAGGCCTAGTGGCCACTTGTGAGGAAACAAAGGAAGAGGAAAAAAAGGCTGATGATGGCAGCTTTTGGAGGTGGGTATAGTAATTCCAACAGGCAGAGACGGAAAATGAAAAGATGGCATTTCCATGCAGCCGTGAAACGAGGTGGAGGAATCCTTCCTCTCCTTGGACAATAAAGGCTCCTGCTAATTTTAACCAGAGTCAGCTCTGAAAAACCTGCAGTTGACTGTGAGTCAGTGGCCCTCCAGGGAATAGGAGGTGGGGAAGTGCGTGCGTGCGTCTGTGTGTGTGTGTGTGTGTGTGTGTGTGTGTGCGGTGAGCACGCACACCAGTGTATATAATCTCACAGTGCCCAGAGCCCTGGAGATCCTGGAACACTTCAGTAGCACAGGCCAGATTCATTAAAAAGCCTGGCTACAGGCCAGCAGTTAAAATTGAAGCAGCATATTTATTGCATTTTGTTCAAATAAATCTGAAAACGTGTGAATCATATTCCTTGGAGAGATTGGGAGAAGAAGTAAACAACATCAGGCTAATACTTACAAGCCGTGGCGGAGAGAGAACAAAGATCCAGAAGGTTTCTCGCTCCAGGAACTCTGGGAGCTGCTCACCCACCCTTCCTAGGTGGGAACTGGGGGCCACACTCTCCTGCCACTTGCCCCCCTGGCCGGACGCTGGCTTTGGCGTCCCTTTCGGGCAGGTGGCTCTGCCCTCTGCCCGGGTTTTCTCAGTTGCATGGGGCATATTTCACCCTGCTCTGTGGGCCTCTGTTGCCTCCCAGATGCGCCACTGTTATCCTGCTTTCTAATGGCAGCTGCAGAAATTAGATTCAATTATGGGCTTTCCTAAAATAGTATATATAAAGGGAAATCTCCCCCACCCCCACCAGCCCAGTTCTTATGAAACTCGGCAAGAGCTCAAACTAATTATTTGCCTCTATAAAGAAAATAAGCAGTTGGCCAGCTTTATCATGCCTGGGCTGTATTTTCTTTTGTTGTTTGGTATCTTTCGGTGATGGTCTGAGGGGCTGTGTGTTTTAGGAGGTAACCTCCTAGTGGTGGAGATTGTAGGCTAGACTTTGGGCCTCAGTTTCCTTAAGTGTAAACCATAATAATTACTCTCGTGTGGTAAATATGAGGGCTGACTGAAGTCTTACAAAACCATCTAACTCAAGAACACAGGATCAGCAAGACCAAATGTCAAGTCTTTTTTTTCTCTCTGTTAAAGAGATGATTTATGGGCATCAGTATGTATATATACTGATCTATTTTACTCTGATCAAACCAGGATTTTTTCCACAACATAATTTCGCCACCAATTCCCTCCCTCATTGCCTTTCATTACACACATGCGTGTTGGTATGAAAAGTGGAGAAAGATAGATGAACTCGTATGACGGGGCTTCAGAACCTCACTTGTACTTCACACAAACACAGCTGCTGAGGCATCTTCAAAAGCTCTCTGAGCCTCCTGACATTCCTGACAGGCCCAGGGCCTGAGTGGGGAGGTTGGAAGTGTGAAACTCAGGCACATGTCTGGGGTATTTTGAGGCCTCTGGAAAGGTAAGAATGTTTCTTGGCACTGCACAGGTATTAACCAGGAGAGATCTTAGGTAGAGGTTTCATGGGACAGCAGTGAGAGTGGATCAGAGCCCCGGTGCAGTGTGAATATACGGAGTTGCAGGTTTCTGAGTTAGGGCCAAAATGTAGATACACTCACTTGGAGATCCCATCTGACTCATACCATTCAAGACTGCAGAAATGACCCTCGAGAAGCTGGCCTTATTAGAGAATCTTAGTACCTGCTCCTTTGCAGTGTTGGAGCTCATCCAGCTCCTTCTGGTCTGGCCTGGCCGAGTCATTCTTTTCTACTCTCTGTACTCTGAATCCTGGAAATGCTGCAGGAGGTGATCCTTCCTCCCCTCACCCTAAAATATCCGGCACTGATCCGGAAACCCTGATGCAATGGTGAAAGGCTCCCTGTATTCTAGTTGCCATAACTTTTTCACAACTGTGCTGATAATAGTAATAGCTAGTACTTCAACTGCAAGGATTCTCTCCAAGCCTTTTCTTTACATGTACTGACTCACTTTAGATTCATCAACAAGTCTATATGGGAGGGATATTATGTTTATTCCCATTTTACAGAGAGGGCAAGCAATTGAGTCTTGGTTATCACAATGAGTAGATGGCAGAGTTAGAATTTGAAAGTTCCCAAGCTGATTCCAGTATCATGCCATACAGTCCTGGCTTCTAGCATATCTGTTCCTCTCAAGAACGGGATGATGGACCCCCTTTATGTATTGGTTTTCTGAGTGTGTGCCAGGAGGACATTCAATAAGTAGCCACTAGACCAGATGGTAACAGGAAGCTAAACTGACTTTGCCAGTTAAACAAGAACACATTTATTCATTTATTCCTATCTATATGAACCATATCTCTTGAATGCATGGATGTCAGTGAATGTACTTCATTTGAAAGGTGCCGCCTGACCCAAAAGTGGGAGACACATCTGATGATTGTTTCCCCAGGATGGGGTGGATGGGCCCTGCTTCTCAGCCTGTCCTCTTCCTTTGCTGTTTGGGTGAGGTCACAGGTCAGAGTGAGGGAAGACCCTGTGATCAGTGAAGCAGGCTATCTGGGCAACATGGGAATAAAACCAATCCCTCAGAGACTGCTAAATTCCTATTTCCTTGCCAGAATGTATGAAGTCCGGTTGATGCTTCAAGGATGGTCACAGACTGTGTTCACTGACTCTGTCAGTCACTAGGCCTCTCCAGTCTGCTGTGAAGCTGTTTGTGGTTGACAAACAAAACTCACCCACCTAAATTCTGGCTGCTGATTGTATAGCAGACACTGGCTTTCCCTATCCTCCCACTTTGTAGAATTTGAGTCTCAAAGCTCTCAGTGATTCATTTTGCTGTATTGCCTGGGAATTCAGAAAACAAAAACAAAAACACACAATAAAACTTCTGCCAAACATTATTTGCTTATTGAATGAAAGAATAAATGGATTATTGAATTAAGGCAGAACGTGAGAAGAAATCAAGTTGCTTAAACACATATCTGTGTATTTCCAAGTGTCTTGGACACCGCATGCCTGTTCCTGAAAGCGAATTTTGAAACAGAGCAGGAAGAAACCCGTGGGTGAGTTTTGTTTGTCAACCACAAGCAGCTTCCCAGCAGACTGGAGAGGCCCAGTGACTGACACAAGGACAAGGGCAGTAAGCGGTGGCCGCTGCTCAGAAAATATCAGATACTATCTGAACTAGTCCGTGTCCAAGTGGGTCCCGCTCTTGAAACAGATCTCTCAAAACTCTTACTGGGTGGAGGCAACCAGATTTTCATAGCACCGCTCATGAAATGAGTTATCAAAGGTTAAGCAGATAGGTAGGATTAAATGCCTAAAGGGGGAGATCTTGGGTCTCCCCAAACCATCACTGGAATGGCAGTCAGGTGAGGGCACTATGACCGGCACCAACCCAGCATCCTACTTGCTAATATGGAGAAACCCACAGGATTCCTTAACCCAGAAGCTGATTCAGTGGTGAATTTAGCCGCTCAGATATGTCTGACTGTGACCCTATGGATGGAAGCCCTCCAGGCTCACTCTGTCCATGGGAGTCTCCAGACAAGAACACTGGAGTGGGTTGCCATGGCCTCCTCCCTCCAGGGAATCTTCCTGACCCAGGGATTGAACCCACATCCCTTCTATCTCCTACGCGGCAGGCGTGTTCTTTACCACTAGCACCACCTGGGAAGCCCGAGTCTGTGGTGAGCTAGACAGAAACCACCATTGTGCCTTCTGTAAATGCCAACTCTACTCCTGTCAGTCAGGATTGTAGTGCCACATGTATTAACTACATGTTTTATTTTCTGTATTTTATGACGCTCTAACATTGGAGGCCTTGCTAACCCTCAAGAGACCGTCCCTTACAGGGCTAGGTTATCCTAGAGATAGTAGACAAGCCCCCTTTAAAGCATGCTTTTCATGTGCAAATAAATACAGAACCCATATCCTCCAACTACCTCCTTTATGGAGCTTCCCCACTGGTTGAGGCACGATGCCCCTGCTTTAATATCATCCCAGGGCCAAGCACCAGGCAACTAGGGGCAATCTCTAGACCCCAAAATCTGCTGAAATTATTCAAAACAGCTAATTCCAAACCTTCTTCACATGCTTCACACATTCCTTTCCATGAAAATCACAATAAAGGCTTTTCCCCTAGTGCTTACCCACACAGTCCTACACACCACAGGCACGGCACACTATCAGTTTCCAGGGATCCATGAGTGTAAACTTCCTCCTTCATGACCATCACTTTCATGTCTGCATGTCTTACCTTATGATGAAAACAAGTCCCAGGTACCCTTTAACACACCAAGATTCATGTCTGTCCCTAAACCTCCGCAACTCCTGGGTTAAGGCTAGAAAATTAAAAGAGGTCACTTTCCTATCACTTCTTGATCCTTTAACATAAGCTAAGATCTTTATTTTTTATTTTATGCTAACATATTTATTTTGCTTGGGTCTTAATTTTTTTAAAAAGAACTTTACAAATGTTTCTAACAATAATATTGTCAACAACCACCACAAGAGCTAACAGGTATAAAGTATTTCCATGTATGAAGCATTTCCCATGAATTAATTTCTTTAATTCAAGCACACTCTCCATCTGTGATTTTCAGAGAATAATTGATTGCCCAAGATCACACAGCTGGACAGAGGTAGCACTTAGATCTCGGAACTTGACCTGAGGCAGCAGGTAAGGCAGTGTGCTTGGAGGGGCAGCCACACCTGGGAAGCCGAGTTTTGGGAGAGCTCTGAGACTTGGTGTGCTCAGCCCTAGAAAGGTGTGATGTGGCCAGCGTGCCTACTGTTGGTCACTAGACGATTTGTGTCTCCTGAGACAGAGATTGCACCTATATGTAAACCAGCTATGGCACTGACCTTACTTTATGCTGCTGCTGCTGCTGAGTCGCTTCAGTCGTGTCCAACTCTGTGCGACCCCATAGACGGCAGCCCATCAGGCTCCCCCGTCCCTGAGATTCTCCAGGCAAGAACACTGGAGTGGGTTGCCATTTCCTTCTCCAATGCATGAAAGTGAAAAGTCAAAGTTGTGTCTGACTCTTCGCGATCCCATGGACTGCAGCCTACCAGGCTCCTCCGTCCATGGGATTTTCCAGGCAAGAGTACTGGAGTGGGGTGCCATTGCCTTCTCTGACCATACTTTATAGTTCAGCTATTTATCTGTTTCTCTAGTAAGCCTGGATGACAGAAGCAGTTAGGTGATCCCCACAAAGGCACCATTTCCTTATCTTGCTCTCAGGATCGGCACTTTGAATATAAAACCTGCTATAAAATCGTATACGCTGCCCCACACTCTTGAAGGCACTGGAGCTGCTGCTTTGGAGAGTCCTTCACTGGAAAGACTGGTCTAGATGCTGGTTTATTCATTCATATTGACTGGATCTTTATCAGATGCCTGGCACTGTGGTCGTGACATTTCACTTATCATGCTTGCCTGGAGTGCAAGTCTCTCCCACCCTGCAGGTCTAACACAGGCTTGTCTCAATCAAATAAAAATCATCACTCATGGGTTATGTTTATATCATGTGTTTATATCTACAGCCTAACAGGTTGTAGAATCTTTAATCCTAGAACTGTGCTGCGTATTGGCATCCCCGCAGCATCCAAGCTGGGAGATTGTTTGATTTGACTTGATTACATGGATTATATATATATTTTTTACTAAATATCATGTGTATTCTATCAGCAAGCAGTTATAAAATTAACATTTGCTTTCTGATATTAGAAAATTTTAAGTATACAATCCAGTATTGTTGGCAAGGCTCTAAGAAGTTAGATCTTACGGTAAGTGTCCTTATAACAACAAAAAATAATAATAAGGTTGGGGGGGGTTGGAGAAGAATTTGGGAGGGGAGGGAATGTGTCTATGGTCTTCGTGATGGTAGTGGTTTCACAGGTATATACTGAGTCCTAAACACAAGTTATATACACTTAATGTGTACAGCTTTATACATGTAAACTATCCCTGAATAAAGTGGTAAAACAATTTTTAGCTATAAAGCTAAAAAATACATTAGAGTCTTGACTTCAGACTCCAGCCTAAGTCCACACCAGCTATGTTAGCCATGACCCTGAAGAATTATTTAACTGCCGTACCCAATCTATAGGATTGCTGTGAGGAACAAATAAATAATGCATACACCATATTTAGCATAATGTCTGGCACATGGTAAATGCTTACGCTCATTAAGTGCTATTAATATTTTCAGTTAATTGTGAGTTAAGAGAGAGGGGAGGAGTCCTAGAAACTCTTCCCTTGGTAAGGTCCAGGAGAACTATCACGATCCATGCTCTCTCAGGACCATGTTTTGATAAACTTCTGGGCTGCCTTCATGGGTACTTAATTATTTGTCTAAGGAATGTAAACATATTTTAACATCTGCCTAAAGTCTAAAAACATCATGACAGATATCAATGTCAAGTTCCTAAAAAGTTAGAGGAAAAGTTATAGGAAGCATTTGTTATATGGGTGTGTGAGTCGATTTAATTCAAGAGTGAGGTGCTTTCCTAGTCTGGCTTCCTCTTGTATCAAGAAGAGTTAGAAGGTAACTGTCTACTAGGGTGAGAATTTACCAGAGTGCAGGGGCAAAAGCACCAGATGATCTTTAACCAAAGTGCTTCTGGGCCCAGGTGAAGCCCCCCTTGATGCTCTGTTTAACCTGAATCTACAGGTGGGCAATCAGTTCACAACCCAACACGTTTTTGGGGTGGCCAGAAGTAACAGAGATGGGGGCCTGCAGTATGGAGGAGCACATGGTGAAGAGGAGAGTCTGATTTTGTATCTCAGGATTTATCCGTTCCTCCTCCTTCCACCGTTCTCAGTAACAAAGCCTCAGAGGCAGGCAACTGTGGTTAACAGGCATTGATCTGTGTACCAAAGGAAAGACCACAACCGATCGGAGAAAAAGACATGTGATTAAGCAGCTCACTGGCAACTGGAAACAAAAACACAGAAGCTAGCAGAAGGCATGAGCAGCATGGTAGACCGGAAAGGATGGGGTACTGAGGCACAGAAGACCTGAACTGGGGCCCCAGCTCTAGAACACACGCAGCATACAACTAGGCAAGTCATTCCCGAGCCTCAGATTACACATCAAACAGACCAGTTCAGCAATTCCTGCTCTACCTCACTCACGATTTTCATAGGGAGCCCCAGATAAGACCCTAGATGTAAACATTTCTGCAAAACACACAAATGCACTCGAATTATCATGTGGCTGGAAGCAGTGCCCTCTTGAGTCATAAACATATCAGCCAAGGGCCTGAGCAAACCCATGACTGATAATGAATTGGATTGAATGATGGCAACAATCCCCATTCCCCACCCCCCAAATCCTTCAAACAAGAAACATCAACAAGCATGTTATAATCTCTCATATCCTCTAAAAACCATCACTACTACTGAACCACCCACTGAGGTTATATTATGCCCCATAAAAACCAGCAAAATCATTATCTTCCCACCGTGGGGGGACACAGCTCCACTCTGTGCTTTGAGCCACATGTGTCAGAGATGAAGGCCACTGCTCCAAGGTAGAGCTGCTAACCTGGAGTACACCTGGGTTGCCGGGGGAACCTGGCAGCCAGCACCTGCTGCTGCAGCTGCAGACGGAGTTTCCTTGTTGGCAAATGCAAGAACGCATTTTGTGAGGTTGGCTGCAGGGCCCAGTGCTGAAAGCGAAACCCCTTCTGGTGCCCAGTAGGTACAGTTGGCAACCGGGGGAAACAGAGTTCTTCCTGCATCCTCACTTCTGAGAACATGACTTCTAAGCAGCCTTCATTAAAAGGAGTGTTTCCCCCAAAGTGCAAGGTGGCCATCACCTCCCAGCCTCCTCTGTTTTCTCATCTACAGAAATGGGCTCTGGAGTGAGGCCCCACATCCTACCCCATAGACAAGGAGACACTAGCTGTTCTGCGGCCTCTCTTTATAGCTCTGCTGTCAGAGCTGCTGTAAAGCTACCTAAGTTGCAAACCCAATCCAAGGAGGGGAGGTGGGCCTGGCTTCCTCCTCCCACCTGGCTGCTGCCATGCTAGCCATCAAACCCTGCCAGGGTTTGGGGGTCTGCTATTTCTGGCTTAGAGTGCAGTCAGAACCTAGCCTTTGGTCGGAAGAAAAGACAACTGAGTTTGGGGATTTATTTTTGCTTTCTTTTTCATATCTTGAGGTGTGCGTTATTACCCCTGTTTCTCTGACATCTCAAACATTTTGCCTGAAGTTGAAGCAGTGAACAGGTGGATCCAGACACAGGAGCCTGGTCTATTGAACTCCAAAGCTGATATTCTTTGGACCTTCTCAAGCTGCTCTTTTAGGGGAAGACCATGTGATCTTTAGCAGCATCACCTCTCTGAAAGCATTATCCTGCATGACTTTCCTGGAAGTACACCTGGATTTAATCCTGATAGGCAAAAATGCAGGAGAGAAGCAAATATGTAGGGCAAAATTTCCATTAGACCCCTGATATATGTACATGGTCCCTGACGAAGGCCACACATTTCAGGACCAGGTTTTTGGAGGTCTGTGAATTCTCACTGAGACTTTATACCCATATAATTGTTAAAATAAGATGAGGCCAATAAACTGAGGTGGCTTTAATGCCTTAGTTGCCTGCATGATAAGCAAACCAAATCCTAAGCCTGAAATGCTTCAAAGTTAAGAAGTCATGATGTAAGGACCACCAACCATAACAGTCAACTAGGCTTTCCCAAATAAGGCAAGTGCTCCAGCTATAGCCAATCAAATCATGCCTTGGTTTGTTTCCATTTCTTCCCTATAAAAGTCTCTCTTTGAGCTCCTGTTGGTGGAGTGCTCTGAATCACTTTTGGTTTGACCACTGCTTGATTTGAATCAATTTCTACTCACATAAACTGTTAAAAATTTAAAATGTCTCAGTTTTAACAGATTCAACACCCAAGAGATTGATGAAGAAAACTAGGGCTGGGATAGAATTTGGTTTATGTTGCTCAAACCACAAGAAAAGGGGGTGGGGAATCAAATAATAGCCACAGAGTTATCCTGAGCTCTCTCTGAACCTTCCTGCTGCTTTGCACAAATGCAGAGCACTGGATTTCCTGGGAATTCATAGAAAGTTTTGTGTACCAGCTGTTGGGACAATGTGGAATTTTGGTAACTTAGGAGCTCCGGAGGAGACCTTGCCATGTTTCAGAAGGCTCTGTAGGCATCACTGGCTTATTTCTGGAGGGGGCATAAAGCAAATACCTGTCTTGCAGGCCTCCTGGGCCTGAACTGACAGATTTACTCTGACCTTGGGTAGTCCAAGTCCTTGGGGAAGGAAATGGCAACCCACTCCAGTATTCTTGCCTGGAGAACCCATAGACAGAGGAACCTGGCGGGGGCCATAGGCCTTGGGGTTGCAAAGAGTTGGACATTACTGAGCAACTTCCATTCCACTGGGTAGTCCAGTCACAGTTCAACCCAGATACCTTTTGAATCTTCAGAACAGTTTAAAGGTTACTGGATCATGTTGGATTTAAGCAAGAGTTTGGCCTTAATATGATCAGTCGACTTAATTTAGAAGAGAAAATTCCCCATTTTTGAACATCCATAATTATGAGTGTCTCCAGGTTAATATGTGAATAAATCCTAATAATGGCAGGAAAAATGGGATGTAGAAAAATTCACAGCTGTGATCTGGAAAAGACTAGACAGAAGAGATCAGGAGACCATGTCCTGATGTTAAGGATTTATAAAGGGACATAAGGGAAGATAGGTGGAAAGGAATACAGAAACATTACCTAGAGGCCTTGTCATCAAGCTGAATACAAGCCTCATCTGGTGGGTCTTCTGGAGTCAATGTAAGGTTTTAAACAGGAGAATAATCATCAAAGTGGGATTTTAAGCATTTCTGGAGATCTTTTGTTCCATGTTAACAATAAGCCTTCAAAATTGTGTATTGTTTTAGAGTAAACATATTTAGAGGAATGCAGAGCAAGACATGGAAAATAATACTTGCCTAACGTAGCATCTACTATATAAGATAAACAGAGAAAAATAACAGCTTCACAAAATAAATGTGCTCCACTGACTGGATCAGCTATAACTGGAAATAGCTTCCGAAGGAGTCAGAACGTAGTGGAGCAGGAATGAGGTGGCGGGTACTCAACGCTAACTCTTCCACTAATGGCAAGATTGAGTCACAGAGTTTTCTCAGGTTTGCAGTTGACAAATGAGGAGGGGTACAGCTGGAGGAAGTAGGGCATACATTGGTGGAAATTCTTACAGTGTTCTCTCCCACAAACCAGCCTTCTGCAACTTTACCAGAGGCCATACCCTGAGCTGGACAGACCATGTGTTCATGCCCCATACTGCATCTCTGATTACCTAACAAACTTGCACAGTTAGCTTGGTGTAACAAAGGCCATATAAATATAAGACAATTCTTGTCCTCAAAACCTGGAGGCTTAGCTGATACTGTAAGTTGAAGTGTGTCACTCCCAGAAAAAGAAATATTGGAGTTCTAACTAATCTCCAGTACCTCAGAAGGTGGCCTTATTTGGAGATGAGTCTTTACAGAGGAAATCAAGTTACAGACAAGGTCACAACAGTGGGATCTATCTAATATAACTGGTGTCCTCACAAAAAGGGAAAATGTGGACACAGAAAAGCATCTAGGGAGAACAGCAGGTGAACATACAGGCAGAGATCAGGGAGAGGTGTCCATAGGCCAAGGAATGCCCGTGTTGGCCAGAAAACCATCAGAAGCAAGGAGAAGCGTGGGACTGATTCAGCCTCAGGAGCAACTGGTGGAAGTCTGCTGATCAAGCTCTCCGCTTGTGGTACTTTGTTAATGGCAGCCCTGACAAACTGATCAGTTGCAGAGATTTTGAATATACTTACAAAGAACAATTGAACAGCAAGTTAGCAGGTTATATATCAATTAAAAGTGCTAAGTAAAGGGAGAAACATGACAGAAAGAGAGCTTTTAACCTTTCCTGGAGGTAGGGGTCTTGTGGCAGGCCTTGAATAACTTTAAAGCTTCTTCCCTGATTTGATGATTCTGCAAGTGGTATTACATTCTATCCCCTCCAACCACTGTTTATGGTACTTGCATTTGTTTCAGTTCACATTTTCTTTTTTTATGCAAAGTTCTGAGCCCAGATCCAGTGTGAACTATCTGGGAGCTGGTCTGGGTGGCCTAGAGGTTCTTTCTAAATTTTAAGAGTCTGTTGACCCTATGACCAGAATTCTATCCTCAGTTCAGTCGTTCAGTCATGTCTGATTCTTTGTGATCCCATGGACTACAGCACGCCAGGCTTCCCTGTCCATCACCAACCCCTGGAGGTTGCTCAAACTCATGCCCATTGAGTCAGTGATGCTATCCAATCATCTCATCCTCTGTCGTCTCCTTCTCCTCCCGCCTTCAATCTTTCCCAGCATCAGGGGCTTCTCAAATGAGTCAGTTCTTCTCATCAGGTGGCCAAAGTATTGGAGTTTCAGCTTCAGCATCAGTCCTTCCAATGAATACTCAGGACTGACTTTCTTTAGGATTGACTGGTTGGATCTCCTTGCAGTCCAAGGGACTCTTAAGAGTCTTCTCCAACACCACAGTTCAAAAGCAACAATTCTTCGGTGCTCAGCTTTCTTTATAGTCCAACTCTCACATCCATACATGACTACTGGAAAAACCATACCTTTAAATAGACAGACTTTTGTTGGCAAAGTAATGTCTCTGCTTTTTAATATGCTGTCTAGGTTGGTCATAACTTTTCTTCCAAGGAGCAAGCGTCTTTTAATTTCATGGCTGCAGTCACCATCTGCAGTGACTTTGGAGCCCCTCAAAATAAAGTCTGTACTGTTTCCCCATTCATTTGCCATGAAGTGATGGGACCGGATGCCATGATCTAAATTTTTGTGTTGACTTTTAAGCCACCTTTTTCACTCTCCTCTTTCACTTTCATCAAGAGGCTTTTCAGTTCCTCTTCACTTTCTGGCATAAGGGTGGTATCATCTGCATATCTGAGGTTATTGATATTTCTCCTGGCAATCTTGATTCCAGCTTGTGCTTCATCCAGACCAGCATTTCACATGATGTACTCTGCATATAAGTTAAATAAGCATGATGACAATATACAGCCTTGACGTACTCCTTTCTCAGTTTGGAACCAGTCTGTTGTTCCACGTCCAGTTCTAACAGTTACTTCTTTACCTGCATACAGATTTCTCAAGAGGCAGGTCAGGTGGTCTGGTATTCCCATCTCTTTCAGAATTTTTCACAGTTGGTTGTGATCCACACAGTCAAAGGCTTTGGCATAGTCAATAAATCAGAAGTAGATGTTTTTCTCAAACTCTCTTGCTTTTTCAATGATCCAACAGATGTTGGCGATGCGATCTCTGGTTCCTCTGGGTGAGTCTCTTGTGAGGTCACTGCTCCTTTCTCCTGGGTCCTGGTGTGCACAAAGCTTTGTTTGTGCCCTCCAAGAGTCTGTTTCCCCAGTCCTGTGTAAGTTCTGGTGGCTCTATGATGAGGTTAACGGTGACCTCCTCCAACAGGTCTTATGTCATACCCAGGTCTGCTGCACCCAGAGCCCCTGCCCATGTGGCAGGCCACTGCTGACCCATACCTTCACAGGAAACACTCAAACACAGTTCTGATTTAGTCTCTTTGGAGTCTCTGGGTCCTGGTGCACACAAGATTTGTTTGAGCCCTCCAAGTGTCTCTGGCAGGTATGGGGCCTGATTCTAAACGTGATTTTGCCCCTCCTACTATCTTGCTGGGGCCTCTCCTTGGATCCAGCATTCTCCTGTCCACAGTTGTTCAGCAGCGAGTTATAATTTTGGAGTTTTCACAAGAGAAGATGAGTGCATGTCCTTCTACTCTGATATCTTGTATATACTTATATAAGGTAAATATCTAACAAGGACCTCTTTAGCACAGGGAACTATACTCAATATTTTATAATAACCAACAAAGGAAAATAATATTGATTTTTGACTAGGTAGAGAAAAGTCCTCATCTTCCTCATCACCATTATCCCTTTTTCAACGACCTAGGCCTCATCTTAAAGTAGGGCCACCTCCTTGATAGTGTACTGAATAGTCTGCTCTGTTTCCCCATCAGAATTACCACTCTTAACACCTCCTCTCACTTACCTGATGGTGAACCTGAGAATGTTTTGAAAATCACTTCAATTTGAGGGAATTTTTTAAAAAGCATTGCCCGTCAATACTTTTGTTTTAGTAAATTCCAAGGAAAACAAAATGTGACCAATTATTGAGGCTAATATAAAGTTCTTCTTTGTGCAATGATGACAGGTGGTGTCTGTCTCATCATAATATTGGTTTCACTCCTCCAGTGATATACTGTGGCAAAACTCTTAGTACTTTTTAGATTACTGGGTTTCTCTAATCTATTTACTTTTAAAATAGCAACCACAATCCATGAAATTCCTTTGTCGCACATCAACTCTATTCCCAGTATGTTCCCTTACTATGATGATAAAGAAGCTTACCAGGATTGCTCCTAACATCAATTAATAAGGTTTTAAAATGACACGGGGAGTGAACTGAAGAAAAAATACATTCTCTAATCTCAGCAGAGAAGTGAGGGAATTGAGCTTTACAGTTCAGAGGGTCCAGCAGGATCCAAGAGCAGAGAGAAATACGCTATGCTCTCACCCTTGAATGGAGCCTGTGATTTCACTGCCTAGGCATGTAAAGAAATCTGTTACAAGCTGGGTACAATCAACCTGGGGCTGCTGCTCTTCATGCCTACATGAGGAAGTGTGGTAAAAATATGGTGGTGAGATAAGCAGTGGGTTGGATCCCAGGAGAGCCAGTTCTTCAATCTAGCTCTGTTTCGACCTACCCAAAGAGCTAGCTGAATTCTTGAGATTTCCTTTTTCTTACAGGTAAGATAACTAAAAGGTCCTTTTCAGTTTTGACAGCCTCTGATTCTATAATTGCCATCTGGTCACACAATAAAAAGTGAAGAGTTTTAAAGCATGGATAGCAGAGATGTCATGTGTGTTTAGCACAGTGCATGTGATAGAATGAAATAAGCGCAATGTTCACACCAAACATTGGTGCAGAAAAGATGAATTTGGGATGCCAAGGGCATCATCGACTTGTAACATTCCTATTTTCATGGTATGAATTGAAGAGAATCACAGTAATTGACCCCTATTCTAAATCTTGTTCAAAGAAGGAAGGAGGGTACTTGGTATTTTGCCAGGGCTAAACTTATGCCCTTACGTTGCCTTCATTTTTTTCACCAGCTGA
>SJXQ01010964.1:133369-143440 GCA_006408695.1 Aepyceros melampus | reverse complement strand
ATGGGTTGGCAGAGTGGCAGTGTAGCTTGCTTTTCTTATTCTTTTCCTATTGCATTTATCTTTAAAGTATATAAATCTTCTTCATCTACCTCTATTTAATTTTGCTTTTCTATTCTTTCTTTTCTTCTTTTTCTCTCTTTTACTCACCATGTTTATTAGTCTGTTTTGCTTTTTTTGCTTTATTTCCCAGTTGGCACATTGCTTTGATTTTATTTTCCAGTTTACGCTTTAGTTAGTTTTGTTTTTAAGTGGTTGATATCATTTTTGCTTTCCTTTGCTTGCTGGGTCAATCTCTTCTATTTTCCTTATTTTTCTGATTTGTTGGTTTTGTTTGTGTGTGTATGTGTGTGCATATACTCCGTTTTTTGTCTGCTAACATTTGTTGACTTTGAATTTGTCATTTGTCTGAGGTTTGCTTTTTGTTTCATGTTTTAGTGTGTTTGTTTTAATACCGTTTAATGCCATAACAAACCACCTGTGGTATCTCACTTCTCTGGCTAAATGTTGAACCCCAAGCCTTTGTAGTGGAAGCACTGACAACAAGACTCTTGACTCCAGGAAATCCCTAACCCCAGGGAGAATTAACTAGTGAGAACTCCCACTAGTTAGAGAATAGTTTAAAGCAGAATAAAGGAAAAAGAAGGAAAAGAATTAACGATAACTTCAGAGACCTCTGGGACAATCTTACATGCACCACAATTGAGTTATAGGGGTAATAGAGGGAGAAGAGAAAATGAAAGTCATTGAGAAAAAATTGGAAGAGATTATAGTTGAAAACTTCCCCAGTGCAAGAAAGGAAATAATCAAGTCCCAAAAGTGCAGAGTTTCATACAAGATGAACCCAAGGAGAAACACCTTGAAGATTCTAACTGAGATTACTAATCAAACTAACAGAGATTAAACACAAAGAAATAATATTAAAAGCAGCAAGTGACATATAGGGGAAAACTCATGTGATTAACAGCTGACCTTTCAGTGGAAACTCTGCAGGTCAGATGGCAACGGCAGCATATATTTAAAGTACTGAAAGGAAAAATCTACAACCAAGATCACTCTACCTGGCAAGGATCACATTTAAAATTGATGGAGAACTCAAAAGCTTTAGAGACAAGCACATTAAGAGATTTAACACAGCAAACCAGCTTTCAGTCAGTCAGTTCAATCACCCAGTCGTATCTGACTCTTTGAGTGCAGGCATGGACTGCAGCATGCCATTTCCCCCACAGACTGCAGCATGCCATTTCTCCACAGACTGCGGCAATGACTGCAGCACACCAGGCTTTCTTGTTCATCACCAATTCCCCAAGGTCACTCAAATTCATGTCCATCGAGTCAGTGATACCATACAACAATCTCATCCTCTGTTGTCCTCTTAAACCAGCTTTACAGCAAATCTTAAAGGAACTTATATAAGCAGTAAACATGAGAAAGGAAAGATCTACAAAACAAATCCAAAACAATTAAGAAGATGCCAATAGAAACATATATATCAATAATTACTTTAAATGTAAATGGATTAACTGCTCCAACCAAAAGACACAGACTGTTTGAATGGATACAGAAACAATACTCATAATATGTTATCTACAGGAAACCAACTTCAGACCTAGAGACACAGATAGACTGAAAGTAAAGGGATGGAAAAATAGTTTCCATGCAAATGGAAATCAAAAAAAGCTGGAATGGCAATCTTCATTTCAGACAAAATAGACTTTAAAATAAAGAATATCACAAGAGATAAAGAAGGATACTACATAATGATCAAGGGATCAGTCCGAGAAGAAGACATAACAACTGTAAATATTTATGAACCCAACATAGGAGCACCTCAATACATAAAACAAATACTAACAGACATAAAAGGGGAAATTGATATCAACATAATAATAGTAAGGAACTTTAACATCACACGTACACCAATGGTCAGATCATCAAAACAGAAAATTAATAAGGAAACACAAATGAAACATTAAACCAAATGGAATTAATTGATGTCTTTAGGACTTCCCATCCAAACGCAGAAGAATACGCCTTCTCAAGTGCACATGGAACATTCTCCAGGACCACATCTTGGGTCAGAAATCGAACCTCAGTAAATTAAAAAAAAGTTGAAACTGTATCAAGCATCTTTTCTGACCACAATTCTATGAGACTACATATCAATTATGGAGGCTTAGGGGAAAAAACAAAAGACTGGTAAAAACAAAAAGACATGGAGATTAAGCAATATGTTTCTAAATAATGGACAGGTTACTGAAGAAATCAAAAATCTCTAAATGTCCTAGAGAATACAACTCAAAATCTACGGAATGCAGCTAAACCCATTTTAAGAGGGAAGTTTATAGCAAGTATACATTCACGCCCATTGCTGATTCATGTCAATGTATGGCAAAAACCACCACAACATTGTAAAGTAATTAGCCTCCTGGATGATGATGCTGTGAAAGTTCTGAACTCAATATGCCAGCAAATTTGGAATAAGTCAGCAGTGACCACAGGACTGGAAAAGGTCACTTTCCATTCCAATCCCAAAGAAAGGCAATGCCAAAGAATGCTCAAACTACTGCAAAATCGCATTCATCTCACACGCTAGTAAGGTAATGCTCAAAATTCTCCAAGCCAGGCTTCAGCAATACATGAACCATGAACTCCCAGATGATCAAGCTGGTTTTAGAAATGGCAGAGGAACCAGACATCAACTTGCCAACATCTGCTGGATCATGGAAAAAGCAAGAGAGCTCCAGAAAAATATCTACTTCTGCTTTATTGACTATGCCAAAGCCTTTCACTGTGTGGATCACAATAAACTGTGGACAATTCTGAACAAACTACTGCAAAATCGCATTCATCTCACACGCTAGTAAGGTAATGCTCAAAATTCTCCAAGCCAGGCTTCAGCAATACATGAACCATGAACTCCCAGATGATCAAGCTGGTTTTAGAAATGGCAGAGGAACCAGACATCAACTTGCCAACATCTGCTGGATCATGGAAAAAGCAAGAGAGCTCCAGAAAAATATCTACTTCTGCTTTATTGACTATGCCAAAGCCTTTCACTGTGTGGATCACAATAAACTGTGGACAATTCTGAGAGAGATAGGAATACCAGACCACCTGACCTGACTCTTGAGAAACCTATATGCAGGTCAGGAAGCAACAGTTAGAACTGTACATGGAACAACAGACTGGTTCCAAATAGGAAAAGGAGTACGTCAAGGCTGTATATTGTCACCCTGCTTATTTAACTTATATGTAGCATACATCATGAGAAATGCTGGGTTGGAAGAAGCACAACCTGGAATCAAGATTGCCAGAAGAAATATCAATCACCTCAGATATGCAGACAACAAGACCCTTATGGCAGAAAGTGAAGAAGAACTAAAGAGCCTCTTAATGAAAGTGAAAGAGGAGAGTGAAAAAATTGGCTTAAAGCTCAACATTCAGAAAACTAAGATCATGAAATGTGGACTCATCACTTCATGGCAAATAGATGGGGAAACAGTGTCAGACTATTTTTCTGGGTTCCAAAATCACCTCAGATGGTGATTGCAACCATGAAATGAAAAGATGCTTATTCCTTGGAAGGAAAGTTATGACCAATGAATATGACAGCATATTCAAAAACAGAGACATTACTTTGCCAACAAGGGTCCATCTAGTCAAGGCTATGGTTTTTCCAGTAGTTATATATGGATGTGAGAGTTGGACTATAAAGAAAGCTGAGGGCTGAAGGATTGATGCTTTTGAACTGTGGTGTTGGAGAAGACTCTTGAGAGTCCCTTGGACTGCAAGGAGATCCAACAAATCCATCAGTGGCAGGCTTTTTTTTCTGGGCTCCAAAATCACCATAGATGGTGATTGCAACCATGAAATGAAAAGATGCTTATTCTTTGGAAGGAAAGTTATGACCAATGAATATGACAGCATATTGAAAAGCAGAGACATTACTTTGCCAACAAGGGTTCATCTAGTCAAGGCTATGGTTTTTCCAGTAGTTACATATGGATGTGAGAGTTGGACTATAAAGAAAGCTGAGGGCTGAAGGATTGATGCTTTTGAACTGTGGTGTTGGAGAAGACTCTTGAGAGTCCCTTGGATGGCAAGGAGATCCAACAAATCCATCCTAAAGGAGATCAGTCCTGGGTGTTCATTGGTAGGACTGATTTTGAAGCTGAAATTTCAATACTTTGGCCACCTGATGTGAAAAGCTGACTCATTGGAAAAGACCCTGATGCTGGGAAAGAATGAGTGCAGGAGGAGAAGGGAACGACAGAGGATGAGATGGCTGGATGGCATCACCGACTCAATGAACATGGGTTTGGTTTGACTCTGGGAGTTGGTGATGGACAGGGAGGCCTGGCATGCTGTGGTTCATGGGATCGCAAAGAGTCGGACATGACTGAGTGACTGAACTGAACTGAACTGAACTGAATTAGTCTCCAGTTAAATAAATAAATAAATTAGTTTAACAAATACATTTTTCCTCAATAAACAAGAAAAATGTAGATTAGACAACCTAACTTTACATTTAAAACAACTGGAGGAAGAAGAACAAAAAAACTCCAGAGTTATTAGAAAGAAAAAATTCATAAAGACCAGAGATGTATTTATGCTTTTAGTTTTATTTCCTTTATGTAATGAAAAAGAAATGAAACAAACAATTGCAAAGATTAGTAAAACTAAAAGCTGGTCCTTTGAAAGGAAAAACAAAACTAACAAACCATTAGTCAGACTCATCAGAAAAGAAAGGGAGAAACAGCAAATCAACAAAATTAAAAATGAAGGAGATGCTACACCAGACAATAATTTCCCTGATAGCTCAGTTGGTAAAGAATCCGCCTGCAATCAGAAGACCCCAGTTTGATTCCTGGGTCGGGAAGATCCCCTGGAGAAGGAACAGGCTACCTACTCCAGTATTCTTGGCTTGCCTTGTGGCTCAGCTGGTAAAGAATCTGCCTGCAATTGGAGAGAACTGGGTTCCATCCCTTGGTTGGGAAGATCCATTGGAGAAGGGAACAGCTATCCACTACGGTGTTCTGGCCTGGATATTTCCATGGACTGTATAGTTCATGGGGTCACAAAGAGTCAGGCACGACTGAGTGACTTTCACAACAGACAATGCAGAAATACAGAGGCTCATAAGAGACAATTATGAGCCACTATATGTGAATAAAATGGACAACCTGGAAGAAATGGACAGATTCCTAGAAAAGTTCAATCTTACAAGACTGAACCAGGAAGAAATAGAAATTATGAACAAGCCAATTACAAGCACTGATATCAAAACTATAGTAACAAATCTATCCAAAAGCAAAAGTCCAGGGCCAGATGGCACATAGGTGAATTCTATTAAACATTTAGAGAAGAGGTAATCCCTATCCTTATAAAACTCTTCCCAAAGGATTGCAGAGGAAGGAAAACTTCCAAACTCATTCTATGAGGCCCCATCACCCTGATACCAAAGTCAGACAATGACAACACCCAAATATCACTGATGAACATAGATGCAAAAATCCTCAACAAAATTTTAGCAAGCAGAATGCAACAACACGTTAAAAAATCATGTACCTTGATCAAGTTGTGTTTATCCCAGGGATGTAAAGATTCTTTGATATATGCAAATCAATCAGTGTGATACATCATATTAACAAACTGAAAGATTAAAAAACACGTGATAATCTCAACAGATGCAGAAAAGCCTTTTGGCAAAATTCAACACTCATTTATGGTTTAAAAAAAAAACTTTTCAAAAAATGAGCATTGAAGGAATTTAATTCATCATAATAAAGGTCATATATGATAAAACCACAGCAATCATTATTCTCAATGTTGAAAAAAAGAAAGCATTCCCCCTAAGATCAGGAAGAAAGAAGGATCTCCACTCTCACCATTTTTATTCAACATAACTTTGGAAGTCCTAGCTATGGCAATAGGAGAAGAAAAAGAAATAAAAGGAATTCAGATTGGAAAATAATAAGCAAAACTCTCACTAATTGCAGACAACATGATACTGTACAGAGAAAATCCTAAAGATGCCATCAGAAAATTACTACAGCTAATCAGTGAATTTAGCAAAGTTGCAGGATACATAATCAATACACAGAAATCCCATTTACCATTGGAACAAAAGAATAAAATACCTATGAATAAACCTACCTAAGGAGACAAAAGAACTCTATACAGAATAATATAAGACACTGATGGAAAAAAAAAATCAAAGATGACATAAAAAGATAGAGAGATATTCCATGTTCCTAAGTTGAAAGAATCAATATTGCAAAAATGACTATACTACCAAATGTAATCTACAGATTCAATTCAAATTACCAATGATGTTTTTCACAGATCTAAAACAAAAAAAATCTCATAATTCATATTGAGACACAAAAGACCCTGAATAGCCAAAGCAATCTTGAGAAAGAAGAATGGAACTGGACGAATCAACCTTCCTAACTTCATACTATGCTATAAAGCTATAGTCATCAAGAAAATATGGTACAGGAACAAAGACAGAACTATAGGCCAATGGAGCAAGATAAAGAGCTCAGAGATAAACTGACACATCTATGGGTTCCTTATTTTTGACAAAGGAGGGGAAAATGTACAATAGGGCAAACAGTTTCTTCAATAAGTGGTGCTGGGAAAACTGGACAGCTACATGTAAAAGAATGAAATTAAAACACTTCCTTACACCATACACAAAGATAAATTCAAAATGGATTAAAGCCCTAAATTTAAGACCAGAAACTATAAAACTCAGAGGAGCATAAGGAGAACATTCAATGACATAAATCACAGCAAGATCCTCTATGACCCATCTCCTAGAGTAATGGGAATAAAAACAAAAAACAAGTGGGATCAAATTAAACTTAAAAGAAAGGAAACTATAACAAGGTGAAAAGACAACCCTTAGAATTGGAGACTCTAAAAGCAAATGAAAGAACTGACAAAGGATTAATTTCCAAAATATATAAGCAGCTTATACAAATCAGTACCAGGAAAGCAAACAAAAAGTGGGAAAAAAAACCTAAATAGACATTTCTTCAAAGAAGGCATACAGATGGCTAATAAGCACATGAAAATGTGCTCAACAGTGCTCATTGTTACAAAAATGCAAATCAAAACTACAATGACATCAACTCACACTGGTCAAAATGGCCATCATCAAAAAGGCTACAAATAATAAATGCTGGAGAGAGTTTGGAGAAAAGGGAACACTCTTGCACTGTGGGTTGGAATGTAAATTGACATAGCCACTATGGAAAGCAGTATGGAGATTTCTTAAAAACTATGAATAAAACTACCATATGACCCAGCAATCCCACTACTGGGCATATACCTGAGGAAACTAAAATTGAAAAAGGGACATGTATCACAATGTTAACTGCAGTGCTATTTACAACATCTAGGACATGGAAGCAACTTAGATGTCCACTGACAGATGAACGAATAAAGAAGCTGTGTACACATACACAGTGGGATACTACTCAGCCATAAAAAGGAACACATTTGAATCAGTCCTAATGAGGTGGATGAACCTAGAGCCTATTATACAGAGTGAGGTAAATCAGAAAGAAAAAACAAAAAAATATATTATATATTAATTCATTTCTATGGAATGTAGAAATGATGAATCTATTTGCAGAGCAGCAATGGAGACACAGGCATAGAGAACAGACTCACGGACTCGACTGGGGTGGGGGTGGAAAAAGGGGTTGTGATCTATGCAAAGAATAACATGGAAACATAAACTACTATATGTAAATTGACTTCCCTGGTGGCTTAGATGGTAAAGCGTCTGCCTACAATGCGGGAGATGTGGGTTCGATCCCTGGGTCGGGAAGATCCCCTGGAGAAGGAAATGGCAACCCACTCCAGTACTCTTGCCTGGAAAATCCCATGGATGGAGGAGCTGGTAGGCTAGAGTCCATGGGGTTGCAAAGAGTCGGACATGACAGAGCAACTTCACTTTCACTTTTCACTTTCACTTTTCAAATTACATAGCCAGTGGAAATTTGCTATAAAATTCAAGGAACTCAAACTGGGGCTTGGTAACAACCTAGAGGGTGCTATGGGAAGGCAGGTGGAAGGCATGCTCAAGCGGGAGGGGACCTATAGCTGATTCATGCTGATGTTTACTAGAAACCAAAACAATGCTGCAAAGCAATTATCCATCATTTGAAAATAAATAAATTTTAAAAATCATGGCTGAAAAGAAGGGGAAAATGCTAAGACAATCTATCATGGCTAAAATAAAAAGAAGATACTCTATTTCAAAATTTAAATTCACAAAATATTTTATTTGAAAGACAATAATACATCTTTGTACTTAATTTTGCACAATGATTTATTATTTAGTGTTTTATTAAAGGATATGAATATCAAAGATGGGTCAGTTTATATCTTAAATTTATAGTTATTTAGCAACCTTCTCAAATCATTATGTTATACAGGTCAGATTTAGGTAAAAAATTTAAAAGACATAACATGCTAAAACAAGGTCATAAAGTGGATATTTTGTCCTTTCTATGTCTGTGCCAAATCTTTCTCTTACTCCCCATCTCAAAGTTTGAAAAATCCCTACGTTTTCTGAAGGACTTCATTCTAGTGGAAATTTAAGGAAAAGAAGGAGGGAACTGTAGTGAAATTTTTCAATTCTCACTAGTATTGTCTTTGAATCTTTAAGTGACTTTGGTGTTCTAGAGTTCATATTTTAAGCCCATGTAACCCATACAGTTAAAGCTATGGTTTTTCCAGTAGTCATGTATGGAGTTGGACCATAAAGAAAGCTGAGCACTGAAGAACTGATGCTTTTGAACTGTGGTGTTGGAGAAGAATTTTGAGAGTCCCTTCGACTGTAAGGAGATACAACCAGTCCATCCTAAAGGAAATCAGTCCTGAATATTCATTGGAAGGACTGAACATGAAGCTGAACTCCAATACCTTGGCTACCTGATGTGAAGAACTGACTCATTAGAAAAGACCCTGATCCTGAGAAAGATGGAAGGCAGAAGAAGGGGACGATAGAGGATCAGATGGTTGGGTAGCATCACTGACTCAATGGACATGAGTTTGAGCAAACTCTGGGAAATGATGAAGGTCAGGGAAGTCTGACTTGCTGCAGTCCATGGGTCGCAAAGAGTTGGACACTACTGAATGATTGGACAACAACAACAAACCTGAGAGGTGAGCTCTAGTTCCTAAATGCTCCATTGATTGAAAACTGACTGAAAGAGCCATCAGTGAAGAGATTCAAATGAAGAACAGAATTTAGGAAGAGAAGAGGAATCCAAAATGCAAGAAACTGAGATTAACTGCTAATTCAAGGCATTTCCAGGTTCATCTCTGGAACTTGCCCTATACCTTTTGGAGCATTTGGAAATATGTCTGCTGGTGAGGTTCTCAAAAGAATACCTCCAAAAAATAGTGAATTTTAAGGTTAAAATTAGGAAAAACTACACGGAGAAAAACACAGGCATGTATATGCCCACACAATGTTATACCCTGTATGACAGATACTGACAAGGCTTTGAAGGTCAACTCCACGAAGTAACCAAGTGGACCAGAAATCAAGTCATATCATGAAAATCTGTAATTCATCCAACAAAAGAAAATGTACTGTGTGGCCAATTTAACAGGATTTGAAATAGAATAAAATGTATAATATAGGTTTATCTTATTTTCTAGTTGTTCAAATCAGTGGTCTTTAAAGCAGGGTATGCAAGAGTATCTATTAGGGTGAAAAAAAAAAGAATATCTATCTATGCTTATTTTAATCTTAAAAGAAGAAAAGATCAAGGTTTATTTATATTTAAAATATAGAGTAGTCTATCATAAATTAAAAAGTATATGTTGAGATACATATTCATAATACTTTTATTTAAATAAATGAATGAACAGAATAATTTGGAAGTCTTGATTTAATAAAATAATTTAATTGCTTTTTAAAATTTTTATTTATTTTTTTATATTTTTCAAAGTCTAAATATTTTATTTATTTATTTATTTATTTTTGCAAGGAGACCTCCATGTTTAAAATAACACAGCAAAAGAGACACAGATTTATAGAAC
>SJXQ01010964.1:119195-131442 GCA_006408695.1 Aepyceros melampus | reverse complement strand
CTCAATGGTGAAAAATTGAAAGCATTTCCCCTAAAATCGGGAACAAGACAAGGGTGCCCACTTTCACCGCTACTATTCAACATAGTTCTGGAAGTTTTGGCCACAGCAATCAGAGCAGAAAAAGAAATAAAAGGAATCCAGATTGGAAAAGAAGAAGTAAAGCTCTCACTGTTTACAGATGACATGATCCTCTACATAGAAAACCCGAAAGACTCCACCAAAAAATTACTAGAGCTAATCAATGAATATAGTAAAGTTGCAGGATATAAAATCAATACACAGAAATCCCTTGAATTCCTATACACTAATTATGAGAAAATAGACATAAAACAGTCTTTTGGACTCTGTGGGAGAGGGAGAGGGTGAGATGATTTGGGGGAATGGCATTGAAACATATATAATATCATATAAAAAACTAATTGCCAGTCCAGGTTCAATGCAGGATGCAGGATGTTTGGGGCTGGTGCACTGGGATGAAAAAAAAATATTTATTTTTAATTGGAGCATAATTGCTTTGCAATACTGTATTGATTTCTGACATACATCAGCATGAATCAGCCATAGGTGTACATAGGTGTCCCCTGCTTTTTGAACTACCCCCCACCTCCCACCCATCCCACTCTTCTAGGTTGTCACAGAGTACAAGATTTTAGTCTCCTGCATCATATAGCAAATTCACACCAGCTATTTTAATATGGTAATATTAAACTGACTGAAATGTTTCAATGCTATTCTTAATTTGTCCCACCCCTTCTCCCACTGTGTCCACAAGTCTGTTCTTTATGTCTGTGACTCCTTTGCTGCTGTAAATAGGCAAAATTATTTGTAAGAATAATTTTATAATTGATTTGAATAATTTGGAAGCTTTTGTCTAATAAATAATTTAATTACTTTTTCTTTCTTGCAAAAGTATAGATCTTTAAGTTTACAGTTTCCAGATAACTGGATTTTATATGAATTTAAATTTTATAGTATGTATCATATTCATTTAAATATGTGTATACATTGTATAAAAGGTCTTGGGATACTTTTTTTTAGTCATTACAAACTAATTCTGTTTCATATGCTCAGAAGCAGTTCATTCAATGGTATGATATTTTGTAAGAAACTTCCACTAAATCACATCTCTAATGCAATGTCTTCCATCAAAATTATACTCTAATTGTCTAGTAGTTTAGAAAGTATAGAGAAAGGAAAAGATCAAATTTAGTGATTTCTTCAGTCTTCATAAAAAGTCTGTATTTACTAATATCACATACAGAACACCCTGAAATTGAGATATTGCAGTTCAAAACACAAGTTATTAGATTCCATGTGTGACCTGAATTATTTCCCTCCTTGACATTTCTAACTCACTAGAGAAGAATGTGAATAACCTAGAGACTAGTCTAAGAATTGACCAAGACTTTTGTGGGCAGGAACTGTCTTTCACTAGTTTTATAGCTCACTCAAACAGCTGTCCTCAGTTGCATTATCAAGACAAATTCATGTGTCATGATCGCAACACTAGGAGTGCCACAAACATTTTATTTTGGACAATAGTTCAAAGTAGAGAAATTGGAAAAAAAAATCTGTGCTTTCTGCTTGCCACTGTAACATTCCATTTGGGGTTAGTGTTCCAACAGTTACAACAGAAAAAGGTCCTATCAACAAACACAGGGACGATATATTAGAACATTTGCAGCTGATTACTGCAATAATGCTAGTTTCTCACATATATATTAAACATCCAAATAGCCTGAAATTAATCACATGACTGTGGCAATGCTCACTGAGTGTGTAAAATATGTGATTATCATATATTACATGTCTCAGTTCACACATACACCTATATACACACACACACATGTGTGCACACACAGGTCTCATAGTATTGTCTTAATGTAACTTAACAGAGTACTGCATAGAGTTTGTTTATCCAATAGGCCTAGCTGACTGACCAACACAACATAATGCTAAGATTTCCTCTAGTCATACCTATCCAGGGGATAACCTGTTTTCTCCTTATTTGACATTGTTTTATTTTCTTCCCTTCTAATTTTTTACTGTCTAGAGTAGCTTCTCTTAGGCCATATAATGTTGAAAATCAGTTAATCCCAATTTTCACACTATTTTGTGACTTGACATGATTTTACATGCTAAAGCTCACAGAATCGAAATTATCATTGATCCGAAACAATCAAATATTTGTTCAAGCCTTTAGTCAATTTGAAATAGTTTGCTAAGTCAACTAAAGAAGCACTTTTCTTTGAAGAAAGTCAGCAAACGATTTCACCTTTACTTAGATTATCTATTATTGGCTTTTTTAAAAAGAATAGGGCTTAGAGGGAGCTTTCCATTAAAGAGAAAGAGATGAAGTAAAATCTCTTTCAGATCTCTCTCAGTAGTAAAAGCTAATTCTTCTGTTGACTCTGCTATGATGTATAATTAAAAATGGAAAGACATTGTTGGTAGCATGTATTATATCAATAGTATTGTAGGGTACCATTTATTTTACTTTAAGGAGAATTTATTTCATCTTGGGCCAACTTGGAAAGCCTTTCAGAGGCCATCAGCTTTCTTCATATTAGATAAAAGCAAGGACACTGCATACACACATTGATCTGGAATTATTCAAAGACTGGATTGTGTAAGAGAGAATTTCCTTCCTTGTTACAAAGTAACTTTCATAACATATTAATACAAAGCCCTTTATAAATTGAGAATGTCAGTGGAAATTTTTCACACTTTTTTGAGGTATAAACCAGAAATGTTAAAAAAAAATTATCAGAACACAAAAGGAATAAAATTAAAATGAAAGTTAATGTCAACTTTAAATGCCAGTGTATTCTAAGGTGTAAATAGTGAAAATTGAATTTAAACCATAACAGCTCCTTGAGTATCTTTACTTACTTAATTATTTATAACTCACAAGTAGTAGGTTAACATATGCTTTATAATTTATTTGTAATTCATAAGTATAGGTTAATATACTGTTTACTTATAGACTGATAAATGTATGGCTCCCAAGGAATATATTCATGGCATTTTAAAAAATTTAAATGGCCAGGTAAATACTTTGGACTCTGTGGAATACCCAGTCTCTTCTGAACTCTGCCAGGTAGTGTGAGACCATCCATAGATGACACAAAAATGTGTACATCCCAATAAATTTTTACTTGAACAATTAGGTGATGGGCCAGATTTGGCCCACAGGTTGTTGTTTGCCAACTCCTGATCTTTGCCAAACTAAAGTGTCATATAAGTGTCTATGAGAGAGATGGTTTGTATATTCAATAAACACAAATTTTCCTTAAAATCAGATGAATTCTTTCTCTGAATTTACCAACAACATGTCTTATTATATTCTTTTCAAAAGATGTCCCTTTAAGTACTATGTTCCTTACATGGAGAAGGAGAGATAATATTTCTGGAGAAGAAAATGAGCATGAAGGTTATGCTATGACTTAAAACAAGCGAACTCTGATTTTTTTCCTACTTTATATACTTGAACTATGTAAAAACTTATTTAAAAACTAGTCTACACTGAAATATTGGAAAACCACTGCTCTAAATTACTTGACTAAGAAACATCTAACACTTGAGATTGTATGTATGTCTTAAATTTAGAGAGACAGAGGCCTCAAGTGTAAAGTGAAGAAGACCTTTGTCTAATGTCTTAGTAGAGAATCCTAGAGAGTCAAGAAATGACACTGCTATGAAACAGATACTAGCAGTGTCAATACAAAAACTGGTTTCTGAGAAGTAGTCTATCTTAAAGTTTTCAAAGCTGCTCCCCATTCCCCTGTCAGGTTTTAACAAGCATCATGGAGCAAAGGCTTCAGCTTTTCAGCAGTGGTCAGATCACATATGAAAGCTAAAACTGAGAAGCCAAAGGGAATGTTGAGAATAGGGTAATGGGCCATGTAGATACAGGGAGAACTAAACAGGTTTTTAGAGATTATCCTCATTGAGAGTTATGTGAAACTTATAGGTATAAATCAAGTTTCAAAAATCCTTCTGATTCAATGACTGAAGCTGCTATTATAATTTTGGCAGATCTACCATAACAGAGGCTATAAATAGCATTTATGATATAAATTTTCTCTTTAGAGAACATTTATATATCAAAGGAATTGATATATTTGGGGCAAAGAACATACTTTAATTAGTTTACAACATGTGGAACTGTCCACTCAATCACAAGCCACTAGGACTTGGGAATTTTGGAAAAGAATTACCAAAGTGATACCCTGAGCAAACACAATCTATGACACCAACTTATTACCTTCAGACTCTGTTCATCCAAAGATGAGTATTAGTATTTCAGTCACTAACCTGACACTCATCTATAATCTAAAGAAAGTCAAAACATGATATCTTGAAGTAGAGAAGTCTTTAAATGTGAATTCCTGAAAATGGAAAACAAAATTTACTCAACTGAATAAGTTTAAGCTTCTTTTAATCCCAAGAACAAATGAGAAATCAAAGGAATACAGATACGGTCTCACTTCAGAGCCATGTTAGTTGGAAAGGTTCTGTAATTTCCTTTCAAAATAGTAGATGGGTAGTTTGGTTAAGTGCACTAAGTGAATAGTAATGCTTAGTCTAAGTTCTTACAATCTCTATGTTAACAGAATGAGTTCCTATAAACAAGGCTTCCTGATGGCTCAGATGGTAAAGAGTCTGCCTGCAGCATGGGAGACCCAGGTTCAATCCCAGAAGAACCCCTGGAGAAGAAAATAGCAACCCATTCCAGTATTCTTGCTTGGAAAATCCCATGGGCGGAGCCTGGTGGGCTACAGTCCATGGGGTTGTAAAGAGTCAGACATGACTGATCCGCTTCACTTTTTCTCTAAACATGATTTACAGATTCAAGGAGAATATAATTTAATATCCCCAATTATTAATAATGTTCTATAAAATACATATGAGAATAAATATAAAATATTAACTATTATTAACATGTGTATTATATTTGTGTGTATATGTATATATTCATGCATACTTATACATACAGAGAAAAATGAGAGCAAAGTTTCCAATTTTTCTCTGTTTATGAATCATTAGTGTTTCAGTAACTTTTTTGTGGCACTCCCTAGACCAAAATAAATGCCTAATAATTACATTTTTTACCAAGGTAAAAGTCACTGAAACTTCAGTTTCATAAGACATGACATCAACGAAAGGAGAGTAACATGATCCCATGTTGAAACTGTGAACTACATTAAGCGTCACACACTGATCAAATGGTATGGAGTATTTCTGTGTTTCCCTTGAAAGTTTAAAATATCCCACAGTATTCATAGGAATTTTTTCAGCACCTAGGATGCCTCAGCACATAGTTCAGAAGCCATGGTTTTGGAGCAAATCTAGTGCTCCAACAGTGTTCTTGCCTGGAGAATCCTGGGGACGGAGGAGCCTGGTAGGCTGCCATCTATGGGGTCGCACAGAGTCGTACACGACTGCAGCGACTTAGCAGCAGTAGCAGCATCCCATTTAGTCACACAACGTTGGAAATTTGCATTTTAAATGTGTCTATCTCTGGTCAATCTTGAAATGACCATTGCTTCAAGTTTAAGAAAAAATAAACTTGATATTGAATTTTGATTTGAGACAAAGAAAAAAAGAACCCACTGTTTCTTTAGATACTATCTGTTTTACTCTCTTCTTCAGTGGGAGAGCCTCGATTGACTATACACAATTTATTTTTTTTTCTTTTTTTTAAATTTATTTTTAATTGGAGGCTAATTACTTTACAATATTGTATTGCTTTTGCCATACATCAACATGAATCTGCCATGAGTGTACACGTGTTCCTAATCCTGAACCCCCCTCCCACCTCCCTCCCCATACCATCCCTCTGGGTCATCCCAGTGTACAATGCCGAAGCATCCTGTATCCTCCATCGAACCTAGACTGGTGATTCGTTTCTTATATGACATTACACATGTTTCAATGCCATTCTCCCACATCATCCCACCCTCTCTATCTCCCACAGAGTCCAAAATAATGTTCTGTTCATCTGTATCTCTTTTGCTATCTCACATACAGGGCTATTGTTACCATCTTTCTAAATTTCATATACATGCGTTAGTATACTGTATTGGTTTTTTTCTTTCTTTCTTTCTGGCTTACTTCACTCTGTATAACAGGCTCCAGTTTCATCCACCTCATTAGAACTGATTCAAATGTATTCTTTTTAATGGCGGATTAATACTCNACGTTGGGTCCTCTCTTGCCTCTGTCTCGGTGGCAGGGGCCAGGCCACTAGTCTAGCGCCACCTTCCTGGACACCGTCTGGTAGAAGACGCCCCGCAGCAGCGCCTGGTAGCTGGGCACGCGGAACAGGTGGCGCTCGCCGAAGGCCACGTCATACTCAGCCGCCTTGCCCGTGACCAGGACACGCACATGGGGCTCGTTCACCTGGCGGCCCACCACCACCGCGAAGATCTCCACGCCCGCCCGCTGGGCCTCCTGCACCGCCTTCTCGATGGCGGCCGGCGTGGCGCCCTGCGAGTTGCCATCCGAGAAGAGCAGCAGCCTCTTCTTGGCGGCGCCGGATGAGGCCTCGCGGTAGAAGCGGGTCACGTAGTCCAGGGCATCCATGACGTCGGTGGCGTCGTTGAAGAAGCCCATGGCGTCCACGGTGTTGGCCAGCACAGTGTAGTTCTGCAGGAACTGCAGGGCCGCGCGATCCGGCCGCTGCTGCCCCGTGCCGCTGTACTGCACCACTGCCACGCGCACGTCCTGGCCCGGGTCCGTCCGGCTCGCTGTCAGGAAGCGCTCTGCCAGCCGCTTGGCAAAGCGTTTGGTGATGTCAAAGTTGTGGCTGCCCACGCTGGCGGAGCCGTCCAGGAGGATGGTGATGTCGGCCGGGGAGGAGAAGGTGACTGCGGGCGGAGCAGCTGTGAGCCTGCAGCACAGGCCCTGGGGCCTGCCCCGCTCCCTACAGCTCCAGACCTTCTTACCCAGCGCCCCTCCGCGAGCGCCCCATCCCCCTCCAGTACTCACTTGGGCAGGTGTAATCTGGACATTTCTTGTCTGTAAAAGAGAAAACCCCACAGCATGCATGACCTAGCGATCACAGGGACCGCTGTTCCTCCTGTAACCCCCCAGCGAGAGGACGCCTGGCACTTCTGAGGTGGAGGCACGGCCACCACTGTCTCCACCCAACAGGAGGGGTGTCCCTTATTCCAGAGGGGGCCTTTGAGTGACGGAAGGGTCCTCCAGGCACCAGCCCTTCGAGAAGAGGAAACCTCAGGAAAGCTCAGGGCAGAGGAAGCGTGTTCTATAGCACGGGCCCCATGCCACAGGCCCCAGATAACGCCGACTCCACTGCGCCAGTCGGGGCCCTGAGTCTGAGCCTGAAGCACCCTCCACTTGCTGACCAGCAGCTGCATTGTGGACTCAGCTCTGATCCTAGGCCAAGCCCAGATGGACGTGGCAAATGTGTCCCTTTCGTAGGAACCTCTCAGGGGTCTCAGGCTCCAAGGCCCACCCCTGCCCACACATTTGGGTGCACCAAACCTCAGACCCCAGGGCACACGTGTGCAGTGGGGGACCACGGTGCAGCCCACACTCGGGGAACGCCTGTGTGGATGCCAAGCCACAAGGGAGTCAGGCCCCAGCCTCCAGAGTAAGAACTGGGAGCAGCTCAGGGGGGAGCAGACATGCTGCTGGCCATGGGCGTCTGCTGCCACAGCCGGAGGTCACAGTGAGCAGAGAGCGGAGAGCAGAGCGACGGGGCGCCGCCGGCCACGCTCACCTATGCAGATCTGGGCAGTGATGTTCTTCAGGAAGCCATCGTCCAGCAGCTCGGCGTAGTTTTCCTTGACCAGTGAGATGCCCGGCCGTCCCTGGGGTGCCAGGCCTTGGCAGGAGATGACGTTGAGCTGGTCGGAGCCCGCGGCCAAGCCAAAGACATCCTTGATGCCCACGGAGACCACCTGGGGAGAGGGACAGTGTTGGTGTGGCCCTTGGTGGGGACAGTCCCCCGAGCCCTTGGGCATGAGGGTGACAGTGTGGCATGGAGGCCGTCCCACCTGGATGTCAGGGCCGCAGAGCACGCTGAGTGGGGTGGTGTCCCTCTGGGTGTCTGAGCGGCCGTCGGTGATGACCAGGGCGATGCGGTTGTTCTGGGTGGGCGGCAGCAACCGGCTCCGGGTGTACTGCAGGGCCTCGCCCGTGAAGGTGCCCCCGCCCATCCACTGCAGCTTCTTGATGGCCCTGCAGGGCCACAGTACCATTAGGGTGGGAACCAGGAGCAGGGGGCCAGAGGTCAAGGTCAGGGCCAGGGCAGGGCCAGGGGCAGGGGTCAGGCGCCAAGCAGCCACACTCACTCCTTGAGGTCCTGGGCATTCCTGATGTTGGGGTCCCTCAGGTCCACGTGCTCCTGCATCTGGTTGTGGCTGTACTGTACCACACCCGCATGCGACTGCCCAGGCTCAAACTGTTCGAGAGGGCCGCCGCCATGAGGAGCACCCCCAGGCATCCCCGGGGTGCTGGTGCTTCTCCCTGCTCAGGTTGTGCCTCCACCCGCTCCCGTCCCGGGTTGGACTGGCCCCCAGACCCCCAGGTGGCTCTTGTGCTCTGCTGGGCTGGGGGCTTTGGCTTTTGAGAAACAAGGCATCTCTTCCCAGCACCCAGCCCTTCCACTCTGGTGTCAGGGCAGACCCCTGCCTCCCTGGGAACCTTCATCCCCAAATGAGGCCAGGGTGGCCACCTCACCTTGACCAGCTCATCCCTGCTCAGCCGGTCAATGACCTTGACGATGAAGTCCTTTGCGATCTCGAAGTTCTGTAGGCCGATGCTCTCGGAGCTGTCCAGCACGAAGAGGATGTCGATGGGCCCGCACTTGCACTCTGCAGGCAGCAGGGTGCAGTAAGCCTCGGAGTCCCTCCCAGGACCCCTCCAAACCAGGGCAGAGAGGGGTGGGGGCTCAAAGACTGGGGGTCATGGAGACAACTCTGCCCCCCCATCCCTGGTTGCGTGAATGACCATGGGAAGACCGGCAGGCCAGCACCCAGGGCCAATCCGGGGGGGAGGGGTGAGTCCCCCCACCACCCAGGTGAGGAATCAGACTCACCACAGCAAGCTGGGAAGAGAAGAAAGAGTCGATCATATGGTGTCAAGACTAACCCCCCAGCCAGCTCCCCCTGCACCCTTCCTGACTTTCTCATGGGAGGACCAGGTGTTGAGACTCAACCCCCTAGCCAGGCCCTCCTCACCCCTCCCCCCAACTTCCTCTCAGGAGGGGCCCATGCCTGCCCTCCTGCCTGCCCACACCCCCAGTCAGCATATGGCAGGACGCTCTTTCTCATCGAGTTGGGTATCGGGGGAGACACTCACAGCACATTTTCATGATGATGTCCAAAATCTCGCATTCCTGGGGGTGAGGGAAGAGATACTCCCAGGAGACTGAATTGGTTCTCCTGTGCCCCCTGGGGAGTGAAAGGCTTCCCAGGGCTCGGAGGGTGAGGCCAGCCCCCCAGGTCCCCCTCCCCTGGGACTCCAACTGGGACCAGAGAAGGGCTGGGCGGGGCAGGGTGACCCCTTCCCAGGGCATGCCCTGCTCTACCTGTGAGGTCCTGCCTGTGGAGCATGGACATCTGACGTGGCCTCTGATGTGTGGACATAGGTGTCTACTGTGGCCATCACGTGTCCCCCTCATGGCTTTATGTTCCCTTACAACCAGCACACATCCCCACTATGACTGTCACATGCCCCCACGGCCCTCGTGTGGTGGCTGTGGCCTCCATGTGTCCCTGCAGTGGCCTCCACGTGCCCCTATGGCCTCCACATGTCCCTGCTGTGACCTCCACGTCCCCCTCTGTGACCTCCATGTGTCCATGCTGGGGCCTCCATGTGTCCCCCTGAGGCCTCCATGTGACCTCCATGACTGTCACATCCCCCACGGCCCTTGTGTCCCTGCAGTGGCCTCCACATGCCCCCATGGCCTCCACATGTCTCCCTGTGGCCATCTGTGGTCTCTGCTGCCGTCAGGCTCCCCACCCCGACAGGAGCCTTGGCCAGAGTGGTCAGTTAGCAAGGATATTCGCAATACTTACGTCTGGCCCCGGTGGTCCCACATGTCCTGGGGGTCCCTGTCAGAGAAAGCATGGGAGAAGGATTGTCAGGGTGGATGCTGGGGCCATGCTGATTCCTGGGTCGCAGATCTGACAGGAGACCTTGGCTGACCCCCTTCAAGCAGGGTCTCCCGACCCTAGGGGGAGCTGAGGCTTCTGCACCTTGAAGGCTGGGGAACCTGCTACTGTCGTCCACCTCACCAGGTGTCTGATTGTCCTTTCCGGTGGTCAGTGGGGGCTCAACCCCCCGCGGGAGAGTGTCCTCGTGGGTCTAACAGTGCCACCTTGATGGGCAAGGTGCCCGGCCTCACCCAGGCACCACCTGAGGCCCTGCCACGCCTTCACAGCTCACCCAGAGACCTGCCCTCCCCTTCTGCCCACCCCTGCGTGCTCAGCCCCCCACGCCCTGAAACTGCATGTCCCCCCAGTCCTCCTGGAGCCCATCTCCAGAGCCTTGCTCCCAGGTTCCCACCACCCCAGACTCCACAGCCTCAGGGAGGGTGCGGGCCCGCCCATGGACCCACCTGGGGGCCTTCGGGACCTCGGTAGCCCTTTGCGCCTTTGGCACCTCGTGGAGCAATGTCATTATTCTGGAAAGACACAGGGCAGTGTTGTAGGCTTGCCACGCATGGCCAGACCAAGTGCTATGAGCCTGGCCACCACCCCTCTGACCCCCAGAAGGCTCAGCCATCCTCGGAGCCACGTTCCCCCATGGTCTTTGGGCTCTGGGCCCTCGAGGCCGAGGTTGACCGGATGTCGCCAGATGCGGTGGGCTTTGTACTCACGTCCTCTCCGGGGTCCCCGGCTTCTCCCTCGTCCCCCTTGAGGCCAGGGTAGCCTTTGGTGCCCTGCAGGTGACGGAGAGCACATAGTTAGGGGGAGCCGGCCCAGGGCTGGGGTGGATGCTGCACCTCTGGGCTTCTAGGGGGCAGGCCTCTGGGGTGGGCCATGGAGAGAACAGATCCCGAGGGGAGCATCAGCCAGCAGGGGCACCTGGAGCTGAGCAGAGCTTAAGGAGACAGAGACACGGGCGGGGCCTTGGCCATGAGCAGGCCTGTGTGTGTCTGCACATGTTTGCTCAGGTGTAGGAGCGATGTGCTTGCACGAGCGTGTGTGCCCGTGTGCACCTCCCATGGCCAACAGAGCAGATGGCATGTACTCACGTTTATCCCAGGAGGACCTCTGCTGCCTGGATAGCCCTGGGGGAAGGCGGGACAGTCACATCAGTCATACCAGTCACACCAGGGGGTGGCACCAGCCAGAGAGCCATGTGCCCTACTGGCTTAAGGGGGCATCAGGCAGGACTCAGGGTACTCACGGGAAAGCCGGGGAAGCCTTCGGTGCCATTCCCAGGGGGGCCGTCTTCACCCTGGGAGAGCAGATGGAGTCCAGTCACTGCAGGACTCGCCCAGCCAGCTGCTTCCAGACTCTGGGCCCCAGGCAATCTCCCGCCCAGGATGTACCCTCTGCCCTGTGTCACTCACCCTCTCACCCATCAGCCCAGGGTCTCCGGGGGGGCCTGCAGGCCCTGGAGCTCCTTTGGGACCCTAAGGAGGAGAAAATGAAGTGGTCCCTGGGTAGTAAGCCACACAAGCTTGGAGGCACGAGGCCTCCTGGAGGAAAGAGGAGAATTAAATAAGGTAACATGTTTTCAATGCAGCACATAAATTACTCAAAGAAAGGTTTTTAAACCTGGAATCCTGGAGGCCATGCCCCTTTGGGCCTTAGAAGCTACACCTGCCCTATGTCCCCCCAGGGAGTGACCCAAGAAGGAGGTGACCGGAACAGGGACAGGGACCCATGGGGTCACTGTGGGGGATTCACACCCAAAAGCCCGACCAGAGAGGGTGGAGGAGCCTGCAGACACATCACAGGTGTGGCCAGCGCCAGCACGTCAGCAAAGTTGAAAAATCGTTAAGGTCTGAGTTCATAATGAGAAAAACAACAAACAATCTCAAGTCAAATTCATAAGGCATAACATGCAAAGAAAGAAAAAAAGGAATTTGGAAAGAAATAAGTCAAACTGTTGATGCTATTTCTCTCTGAGGTTGGGGTGGGGGCGAGTTAGCTTTCAATTCTCTTTCTTTCTAATATTTTTCTGGATTTTCTAAATGTCATCAGAGTCACACATTCCATGAAGTGAAATGAAACATTTATGTATAGGAGCCCAGTGGGTTCTC
>SJXQ01010964.1:56216-108263 GCA_006408695.1 Aepyceros melampus | reverse complement strand
GGCAGGGAGGCGCTTACCACTTGCTCCACATTATTTTTCTGAAAAGTGAGAGAGAAAAGTCAAATTAGCTTCCATTCCTGGGCACAGGGTTTCTGGCACCTGGACTCAGCGGGATGCTGGGGCGGGCCTGCAGGCAGCGCTCACGATCATGTCTGTGATGGTGTCGATGGTCTGGCTGATGACTTCCTCGGCATCGCGGCTCTGCCCCCAGTCGGCCGCCGTGAAGTTGCGCCGGTACGTGTGGTCTGTGGCAATGATGCTCAGACGTGGCTCCTGCCGTGGATGCAACCAGAGCAAGGGTGAACGTCAGTGACAGTGAGAGCGCCGGGCTCTCCCCTCCTCTGCTCCCCTGGAGCTCCAGCCCCTCGGGCTATGTCCGTACCCCTCTCCCATTGTAGTCCCTGGGTACCCCCTCCCTCCTGCAGGCCCTGGGGGGTGCCCCACCAGGTGGTCGGGCGTGATGGCCACGGAGAAGACTTTGATGCCCAGATGCTTGGCCTCGTTCACAGCATCCTCCAGGCCCCCGCAGGGCTCCTTGTATCCCTCCAGGGGGTGCCCGTCAGTCACCACGACCAGGTACTTATTCTCCTTCAGGTGGGAGCCCCTGCAGGGTGTGGAGGAGGTGAGACCACCTGGCCCAGCCTCCTCAGGCCACCGCTGACCCTCACAGCCCAGGGCCCCATTGGGACCACATCGCTGAGACCCCGAGGCTGGAGGTGAGGGGCAGGGGGCTAGAGACCCCAGAGGGAGATGCAGACCCAAGGATGGCTCTCAGAGCATGTTTCCAGTTTCTCTGTGCTGATCCGGCCACAAGGTGGGCTTACAGAAAGGGATAAGAGTTGGACCATAAAAAAGGTGAGTGCCGAAGAACTGTTGTTTTTGAACTGTGGTGTTGAAGAAGACTCTTGAGAGTCCCTTGGACTGCAAGATCAAACCAGTCTATCCGAAAGGAAATCAGTCCTGAGTATTTATTGGAAGGACTGATGCTGAAGCTGAAGCTCCAATATTTTAGCCACCTAATGGAAGAGCCCGGAGAAGGCAATGGCACCCCACTCCAGTACTCTTGCCTGGAAAATCCCATGGACGGAGGAGCCTGGTAGGCTGCAGTCCATGGGGTCGCTAAGAGTCGGACATGACTGAGCGACTTCACTTTCACTTTTCACTCTCATGCATTGGAGAAGGAAATGGCAACCCACTCCAGTGTTCTTGCCTGGAGAATCCCAGGGACGGGGGAGCCTGGTGGGCTGCCGTCTATGGGGTCACACAGAGTCGGACACGACTGAAGTGACTTAACAGTAACAATGTGAAGAGCCAACTCACTGGAAAAGACCCTGATCCTGGGAAAGGTTGGGGGCAGGCGTAGAAGGGGTTGACAGAGGATGAGAAGGTTGGATGGCATCACTAACTCAATGAACATGAGTCTGAGCAAGCTCCAGGAGGTGGTGAAGGGCAGAGGAGACTGGCAGTGCTGCAGTCCATGGGGTCTAGAGTGGGGCACTACTGAGCGACTCAACAATAACACAGGAAAGGATATGAAAACAGAAAATAAAGTTCTGTGGAATCACATTTCAGGTCCCCTCTGCCTTCAGTGGTTGAGGAGACAGTGGAGAGCTGGAGGGAGGGACAGAGTGGTAGAGAGTGAGGGGGCAGGCTGGGTAGGGGTCACCAGCATGACCCCCTGGGGGACTAGGTCTGCTCTGGGACCTCAGGCACCAAAGTACTATGTTGAATAGTAGCGGTGAAAGTGGGCACCCTTGTGTTGTTCCTGACTTTAGGGGAAATGCTTTCAATTTTTCACTAACAGTATGTATTTTTTAAAAGCTGTATTAATCCTTTTAAGTTCACAATCAATAGTTCTCAATTTTCCCCAGAGGAAAAGCTGAAGAAACAGGTGCAAAATATTTTCTCCATTCTGAATACATTCCTTCATCCAAAAAAAAAAAAAAAAGAACTTCAATAACTATCCTTAATCAATCAAGGAATTTCTAAATTTGGAAGCAGTCCCAAGATGGTGGAGGAATAGGATGGGGAGACCACTTTCTCCCCTACAAATTCATCAAAAGATCATTTGAATGCTGAGCAACTTTCACAAAATGACTTCTGAATGCTGGCAAAGGATACCAGGTACCCAGAAAGGCAGTCCAATCTCTTCAAAAGGGGTAGGACAAATTATAAAAGACAGAAACTGAGACAAAAGATTTAAGGACAGAAACCTATCCTGGGGAGGGAGCTGGGAAGGAGTCAGGAAGGAGGAGAAATCTCCGCAGTAGGAAACCCTCTCACAAGTGTGTCCGTGGGGAGTTTGCAATCTCAAAGGAAAAACATAACCAAGATTAAAAAAAAAAGAAAAAACCCACAGAATACGTGCCTAACAGCAAATGTCCACCGAGAAGTGGCCCAGACACTTGCGTCTGCTACCAGTGAGTGGAGGCTGGGCAGAGAGGCTCATCATTCATTCTTAGCGTAAGGACCGGGCCTGAATGCCCTGAGGACCATCTGAAGGAGCTTATTTGAGATAGCAGCACATACCACAGGATCACCAGAGAGACTGAAACCAAAAAAAAAGACTTTTCCCATGAAAGGCTCTATTGCCACACAATGACCACTGTTGCACTCACAGAACAGATTGAGTGAATACCAAAGGAGAGCAAGCCAACTGCTCCCTCCTTAGAGGCAAAGAGACAGGCAAGAGATAGCCAGAGCCTGAAGGCAAGGGGTTGCTGCAATCTCAACCCCAGAGACATGTCTTACACCAAACTGTGAACAGGCTCCCATTTGCTAACCTCCCTTCCTGGGATCCTGGACGGTTGACATCTGCAAGGATTGTCACAGCCTGAGGTCAGCATCCCAGAGGAAACACACAGCACACCTGGGACTGTGCTGTCGTGGTGCACCTAGGGAAATGAATGGCAGGGCCTGGCAGATGAACAAGCTGCACAGCCCACATGGGACAGTGTACTTGCCAAGCACTGCTCACCAGGGCACCTGGGAAGGGCACAAAATGCACAGCCAACCCAGGTCTGTGCCCTTGCAGAACACCCAAGAACCTGAGTGGCTTAGATCTGGGAAGTGCATGAAATACAGGGCCGCTTGGGACAGTGCTGTTGCAGAGCACTCTGGAGACTGAGCAGTGTACACCCGGGACCTATATGCCACCCTGAATTGTGGCAAACCCTGTGTGGTCCAATCCACTGTGAGCACTCCCCACACATGCCAGTGGTATTTGTTTGCAGTGTCCCTCCCTCCCCACAACACAACTGAACAAGTGACCCTAAATAAGTGGCCACGTTTGCTCCCTTGTGTCAGGGTGGAAATTAGACACTGAAGAGACCTGCAAACAGAGGAAGCCAAAACAAACAAAGGGGGAACTGCTCTGGAAGTAACAGGTTCAATAGATTAAAACCCAACATTTAACACTGAGGACATTTGAGGGGCACTTATAGAACTTGAGAACAAGTAAAAGCTGGAAAAAGGGACTATCTGACACTGAACTGACCCCACTCTGCCTACCACAGCTCCAGAGAAATTCCTAGATATATTTTTACTATTATCACTTTCTAATTTTTTTAAAAAAATTAGTTCTTTATTACTCCTTTATCTTTCATTTTTATAACTTATTATTACCTTTTAAAAAACCTATTAAAAATTCCATATTTTTTAAATTATTGTGATTATGTTTTGTATTTTCTTATATTGTATTTTTGACCATCTAACTTCTATTTCAGATTTAAACATTTGATTTTTGATATTTGTTAACAATTTTTACCTTTAAGAATCTAACGTTCAGTGTCAATTTCACTTAGGGATTTGATTATTGGCTTGATTGCTCTCTCCCCTTTTGACTCTCCCTTTTCTCTTCCAAGTCACCTCTATCTCCTTCCTCCCTCTTCTTTTTTCTACATAACTCTGTGAATCTCTCTGGGTGTTCTAAGCTATGAAGAGTAATTAGGAATTAGATTATTGACTAAAACACACTCTCCCCTTTTGAATCCCCTTTTTCTCCACCTGGTCACCTCTGTCACCCTCCTCCACCTTCTCTTCTCTATATAACTTTGTGAATCTCTAGTTGTTCCTGGCTGTGGAGAATTATTTCACCAATAAACCTAGGGGTTTTATATTCTATGTGGTATGGATGGAGAAGATGAGGCTACTGTAAGAGAAGGACTGAAAGCCAGAGGCAGAAGGCTTAACTCCAAAACTTCAGAACATCAGATAACTCTTGACTCCAGGGAACATTAATAGACAAAAGTTCACCCAAAAACCTCCACACTTACGCTGAAATCAAGCTCCACCCAAGATCCAAAAATTTCCGGTGCAAGACAAACCATGACAATTCTCCAGCAAAACAGGAACAAAACACTGAACATTAAAAGACAAGCTGCCCAAAGTAATGCTAAACCCAGACACCCCAAAACTCACTACTGGACACTTTATTGCACTCCAGAGAGAAGAGATCCAGTTCCACCCACCAGAACACAGACTCAAGCTCCCCCAACCAGGAAAATGTGACAAGCTATTAGTCTAACCCCAGTCACAGGGATCAGACTCCACAATTAAGAGAAAGCATGAACTTCTAACCTGCAGAAACAGCACCCCAAACACAGCAATCTAAACAAAATGAAAAAGCAGAGAAATATTCAAAAGGTGAACGAACATGATAAAACCCCACAACCAACAAAGGAGGAGGAGATAGTCTACCTGAAAAATGCTATGCAATGATAAAATAATAATGAAAATGATAGCAAAAATGATCCAAAATCTTGAGGATAAAATGCAGCTGCAGGTATACACTAGAGACAAGGATTCAGAATATTCCAGAAATGTTTAACAAGGACTTAGAAGAAATAAAGAAGAATCAATCAATAATAAATAATGTAATAATAAAGATAAAAAAACCACTCTGGGGGGAAACAACAGTATAGTAACTGAGGCAAAAGAGAAGGTAGGTGAAGGGGAAGATATAACAGTTGAAAGAAATGAAGCAGAGAGAAAAAGAGAAAAAAAGAATAAAAAGAATCGAGGGCACCATCAGAGACCTCTAGGATAATGTTAAATGCACCAACATTTGAGTCATAGATGTCCCAGAAGAAAACAGAAAGAAAGTCCTTAAGAAAATACTTGAGATAACTGTTGAAAGTTTAGATAATGTGGGGAAGGAAATAGCCACCCAAGTACAAGAAGCTGAAAGAGTCCCAAACAGGATAAAGCAAGGCAAAACACCCCAACACATATTAATCAAACTAACAAAGATCAAAAATAAAGAGCAAATATTAAAAGCAGCAAGGGAAAAGCAACAAGTAACACAAAAGGGGATCCCTATAAGGATAACAGCTGATCTTTTCAATAGAAATTCTTCAGGCATGCTTAAAGTGAAGAAAGAGAAAAACCTGCAACCAAGATTACTCTACCCAGCAAGGATCTCATTCAGGTATGAAGGAGATATCAAAAGCTTTCCAGACAAACAAAAGCTGAGAGAATTCAGCACCAGCAAACCAGCTCTTCAACAAATGCTAAAGGATCTCTTTTAGACAGGAAACACAGTAAAGGTTTATAAAAACTAACCCAAAACAACTAAGTAAATGGTAATGGGATCATACTTATCAATAATTACCTTAAATGGGTTGAATGTTCTAACCAAAAGAAAAACACTGGCCAAAGGGATACAAAAACAAGTCCATATATATGCTGTCTACAACAGACTCACCTGAAACTTGGGAACACATAAAGATTGAAACTGAAGGGCTGGAAAAAGATATTTCATGCAAATGGGGACCAAAAGAAAGCAGGAATAGCAATGCTCATATTAGTTAAATAGATGTTAAAATAAAGACTGTAGTAAGAGACAAAGAAGGACACTACATAATGATCAAAAGATCAACCCAAGAAGAAGAAAAAACAATTACAAATATGGATGCACCCAACATAGGAGCACATCAATATGTAAGGCAAATGCTAACAAATATGAAAGGGAAAACTAACAGTAACACAATAATAGTGGGGAATTTTTATACTCCACTTACACCTATGGATAGATCAACCAAACAGAAAATCAGCAAGTAAACACAAGCTCCAAATGATGCAGTGGATCAGTTAGAACTAATTGATATCTATAGGGCATTTCACCCAAAAACAACAGAACTCACCTTTTTCTCAAATGCACATGGAACTCCAGATTAGATCACATTCTGGGTGATAAATCTAGTCTTTGTAAATTGAAAACAACTGAAAACATTTCAAGCATCTTTTCTAATCACAATGCATTAAGTTTAGATGTCAACTACAGGGGGGAAAATGTCAAAAATACAAACATATGTAGGCTAAACAGCATGCTTCTGAGTAACCAAGAGATTACAGAAGAAATCAAAAAGGAGATCAAAATATGCATAGAAACAGATGAAAATGAAAACACAACCCCAAAACCTATGGGATTCAGTAAAAGCAGTGCTGAGAGACATTCATAGCAATACAAACCTATCTCAAGAAACAAGAGAAACATTAAACAACCTAAATTTACATCTAAATCAACTAGAAAAAGAAGAAAAGAAGAACCCCAAAGTAAGCAGAAGGAAAGAATTCATAAAAATCAGAGAAGAAAGAAACGAAGGAGACTATAGCAAGATCAACAAATGTTAAGCTGGTTCTTTCAGAAGATAAATAAACTAGACAAATCATTAACCAGACTCATCAAGAAAAAAGGGAGAAGAATCAAATCAATAAAATTAGAAATGAAAATAGAGAAATCACAACAGAAAACACAGAGATACAAAAGATCATAAGAGACTACTATGAGTAATTACATGCCAACAAAATGGACAACTTGGAGGAAATGATAAATGCTTAGAAAAGCATTACCTGCAAAAACTGAACCAGGAAGAAATAGAAAATCTGAGCAGACCCATCACAAACATGGAAATAGAAGCTGTAATAAAAAATCTTCCAACAAACAAAAGCCCAGGACCAGACTGCTTCACAGATGAATTCTACCAAAAATTTAGAGAAGAGCTAACGCATATCCTACACTTCCAGAAAATGGCAGAGGAAGGCAAAATTCCAGACTCACTCTATGAAACTACCATCACCCTCATACCAAAACTAGACAAAGGTGGCACAAAAAATGAAAACTACAAGCCAAAATCACTGATGAACATAGATGCAAAAATCCTCAACAAAATTCTAGCAAACAGAATCCAAAAACATATTAAAAAGATCATCTACATGAGCAAGTGGACTTTATCTCAGGGATACAAAGATTCTTTAATACTTGCCAATCAATCATTGTGATACACTATATTCACAAATTGAAAGATAAAAACTATATGATTATCTCAATAGATGCAGAGAAAGCCTTTGACAAAATTTAATACCCATTTATGATAAAACTCTCCAGAAAGCAGGCATAGAAGGAACATACCTCAAAGTAATAAAAGCCATATATGACAAACACACAGCAAACATTATCCTCAAAGCAAAAAAGTTGAAAGCCTTTCCTATAAAATCAGAAATAAGACAAGGGTGCCCACTCTCACCCTACTCTTCAACATAGTTTTGGAAGTCAAAGCCACAGCAAGCCGAGAAGAAAATGAAATATGAGAAATCCAGATTGGAAAAGAAGAAGTAAAACTCTCACTGTCTGGAGATGGCATGATCCTCTACATAGAAAACCCTAAAGACAACACCAGAAAATTACTGGCACCAACAAATGAATATAGTTAAGTTGCAGGATATAAAGCTAATACAGAGATCCCTTGCATTCCTAAAAAAAAAAAAAAGAGAGAGAGAGAGAGAAGAGAAATTAAGGAAACAATATCATTCACCACTGCAACTAAAAGAATAAAATACTTAGGAATAAATTATCTACAGAAACAAAGGCCTATATATAGAAAACTAAAAACATTGTTGAAAGATATCAAAGGTGACACAAATAGATGGAGAAATATACCATGCTTTGGATTGGAAGAACCAACATAGTGAAAATGAGTGTTCTACCCAAAGCAATTTTTAGAGTCAATGCAATCCCTGTCAAGCTACCAATAGTATTTTTCATAAAACTAGAATAAATAATTTCACAATTAGCATAGAAACACAAAAAACCTCAAATAGCCAAAACAATCTTGTGAAAGAAGAATGGAAATGGAGGAATCAACCTGCCTGACTTCAGACTATACTACAAAACTACAGTCATCAAGACTGTATGGTACTGGCACAAAGACAGAAATATAGATCAATGGAACAAAATAGAAAGCCCAGAGATAAACCCACCCACCAACGGATACCTCATCTTTTACAAAGGAAGCAAAAATATACAATGGAGTAAAGACAACCTCTTTAACAAGTGGTTCTGGGAAAACTGGTGAATCATGTGTAAAAGAATGAAATCAGAAAACTTTCTAACACCATACACAAGAATAAACTCAAAATGGATTAAAGATCTATATGTAATATAAGAAACTATAAAACTCTTAGAGGAAAACATAGGCAGAACACTTCTGACATAAATCACAGCATGATCCTCTATGATCTAACTCCCAGAGCAATGGGAATAAAAACAAAAATAAACAAATGGGACCTAATTAAACTTAAAAGCTTTTGCACAATGAAGGAAACTATAAGCAAGGCAAAAAGGCAGCTTTCAGAATAGGAGGAAATAATACTAAATGAAGCAACTGACAAAGAATTAATCTCTAATATATACAAGCAGTTCATGCAGTTCAATGCTAGAAAAATAAACTACTCAATCAAAAAAAAAAAAATGGGCCAAAGAACTACATAGACATTTCTCCAAAGAAGACACACAGATGGCTAATAAAGACATAAAAAGATGCTCAATATCACTCACTGTCAGAGAAATGCAAATTCAAACAATGAAGTACCATTCACACCAGTCAGAATGGCTGCCATCAAAATGTCTACAAACAATAAATCCGGGAGAGGGTGTGCAGAATGAGGAACCCTCTTATACTGTTGGTGGGAATGCAAACTAGTACAGCCACTATGGAGAACAGTGTGGAGATTCCTTTAAAAATTGGAAATAAATAAATTTATATTAAAAAAAAAAAAAACTGGAAATAGAACTGTCAAACCACCCAGGAATCCCACTGCTGGGCATATACACCAAGAAAACCAGAATTGAAAGAGACACATGTTCACCAGTGTTGCACTGTTTACAGTAAACAGGTCATGGAAGCTACCTAGATTTCCATAGGCAGAAAAATGAATAAGCTGTGGTACATATACACAAAGGAATGTTACTCAGCTATAGAAAAGAATGCAGCTGAGTCAGTTCTAATGAGGTTGATGAAGCCAGAACCTATTATACGGAGTGAAGTAAGCCAGTAAGTGAAACACCAATGCAGTATTTTAATGCATATAGATGGGGAAACAGTGGCTGACTTTATTTTTCTGGGTTCCCAAATCACTGCAAATAGTGATTGCAGTCATGAAATTAAAAGACACTTACTCCTTGGAAGGAAAGTTATGACCAATCTAGACAGCATATTAAAAAGCAGAGACATTACTTTGCCAACAAAGTCTGTCTAGTCAAGGCTATAGTTTTTTCCAGTGGTCATGTATGGATGTGAGAACTGGACTATAAACAAAGCTGAGCACAGAAGAATTGATGCTTTTGAACTGTGGTGTTGGAGAAGACTCTTGAGAGTCCCTTAGACTGCCAGGAGATCCAATCAGTCCATCCTAAAGGAGATCAATCCTGGGTGTTCATTGGAAAGACTGATGTTGAAGCTGAAATTCCAGTACTTTGGCCACCTGATGCAAAGAGCTGATACATTGGAAAAGACCCTGATGCTGGGAAAGATTAAGGTCAGGAGGAGAAGGGGATGACAGAGGATGAGATGGTTGGATGGCATCACTGACTCAGTGGACATGGGTTTGGGTGGGCCCGGGAGTTGGTGATGGACAGGAAGGCCAGAAATGCTGCGGTTCATGGAGTCACAAAGAGTCAGACACGACTGAGTGACTGAACTGAACTGAACTGAAATGAACTGAACTGAAATGAAATGAAATTTAGAAAGACAGTAATGATGACCTTATATGCAAGACAGCAAAAGAGACACAGAGGTTAAAAAACAGAATTTTGGATGGTGTGGGAGAAGGAGAGCATGGGGCGATATGAAAGAATAGCATTGAAACATGTATGTTACCTTAGATAAAATTCATGTCCAGTTCATGTTCTATGCATGAAGCAAACACTCAAAGCTGGTGTTCTGGGACAACCCAGAGGGATGGGGTGGGGAGGGAGGTGGGAGGTGTTTCAGAATTGTGGGATATATGTATACCCATGTACATGTGTTATTCATGTCAATGTATGGCAGAAATCACCACAATATTTTAAAGTAATTAGCCTCCAATTAAAATAAATTAACTAAAAAATAAAACAATAAATTTCTAAATTAATAATCTCTCACAACACAAACAGCTTGTCATTCACATGTGATTTCTTCATATTTTTTAACACACGTTATGAGAGTTTAGCAACCCTAATTGACATAGAAAGGTAATGGCTTCCTTTAGCCTCATGTTCTTCCCCAAGTTAGATAGAAAATTTAAATAAATATATTTTTAAAGGATAAACTAATTTTCTCTGCAAAATATAAGAAAAAGTTTCAAAAAACAGCACTTAATAAAAGAATCCTGCATGCTTATTAAAAAAAAAAAAAAAGCTAAGCTTGTGAGGATGTTTGTGTACCTGTGTACCTGCACACACAGGAGACAGAATTGAGAGAGAGAAGGGAAAGAAAGAGATTCATATTCCTTACATGTATGTGAATGTGAACCTATTATGACAATGTGAAGATGTCAAAATGATTGTAGGCAGACAGGAAGGAAGTTGGCATCTACACTCAAAGTGTGGGCCAAACAATTGCAGTAGGTAAGAAAATTTTCTCAAATCATTGGCAGTTTTAGATGGATCTAAAATAATTCAATCTGTTAACCTGAATCAAATACACTTCAGCAAAGACTGATTTATTTGGGATCAGCAGAGATTTGCAAATTGCAGTCTGCAAGCATGATGAGCTATGTGCAAGTTCCTACATGACAAGAGATAAAAAAACACTTTTGTAGAGAGGAAAAGGAAGTCAGGAGGGATGTAGTGAGCAGAGTGCATGGATTTTCATTGGCTGAGTCATTGCCAGGAAAGAATATGAGTCATTCTTCTTCCTGTGGGCTCATCTATCATCACAAGATGCGAGACATACACCTTCTGGCCTCCCAACTCTATTTAACTGAGGTCTTTGCTTCTAAATTTTTTTAACAAATCAAAACATGTTAAATACCAACAACAGCTAAGGGAAAATTACAACTTTCCAAAACAATTTGAATTAAACTACATTATCCTCCACACATTCCTGGGAAGCTTAATACAATAAAATCCATGTGCATTATAGATAGCATCAACATTCAACTTGGCAGTTTGCTTCTTCCCATGCAGCAGTGTGATTTGAGACTACTCTCTGCAACAATTGGTAAGATGCTCTGCATTAACCTTTATATGGACATCCTCTGAAGGCAAAGGAAAGATCCTACTGCATTTACAATTAGCAAAAGAGCCAAAGTCAGCAACTTTGACAAGGATCAGCCTAGGTTGGTTTTGATAGTTTCTCTTCCAAACAATTATGAGTGCAATGCTGTTATCTATGAAGTATATCAGTATACAAAGATCAACAAATCATGTAAAAATTATAAGACTATATGGTAAATTAATCACTGAGTTATGTTTATTTAAACACAAACTTTGAACTCTGAAAAAAACTTGGTAAAGCCATTAAATATGGTATTCATTACACTCAGAAAGATATTTGAAATGGATCTAAAAACATGACTATATTATAATTTAAACAAATTTCAATAAATATCTACATTTAAAAGTTCATAATAGCTACTGGATACATAGCAAAAATAAAGCTAGATGTCAGTGAAATGATCCAGTGTGAGCTGTCTATTCTATGACTATATTATGGAGCTCCTCATGGCAGAGAATCATTATACTTTGGCAGTAGGAGCCACCCAAAAGTAACAGATTTCTAAATTTGTATTTTAACCCATTTGAAACTTCCTAGAAACAGCGGGATTGTAATAAAGCCTGAAGTTTTAACATGTACTTACATGGTAAACCTCCTTTTCCTCTGATGACTCTAAAAGATATCATGAAGACTGATAACAGTTTAAAATTTTTTCTGGGAACTTTCAAGATGGCAGAGGAGTAAGATGGGGAGATAACCCTCTTCCCCACAGTTATGTCAAAAAATACATCTGCATGTGGAACAGCTCCTGCAGAACACATTCTGAATGCTAGAGGAAGATCCTAGAGTTTCAAAAAGGCAAGTATTCTCCACATAATGAAGTAGTGCAAAGATATAGGAAGTTAAAGAGATAAAGGACTTGGAATAGGGACCTAAGCCTCAGGGAGGGAGTTGTGAAGGAGGAGAAATTTCCACACACTCAGAAACCCCATCTTAGGCAGAGATGGGGGGAGGGTAGCTCTGAAACCTCAGAGATGAGTAAAGCAACAGAAGCTTGGAAGGCAAAATAGGGAGAATTCACCACAGAGATCATTGCTGACTAACACTGCTCAGTTGAGATGCTGTTTGCATGCTTGCTGTGGAGAATGGGGACTTGGGTACTGAGCTCACACTTCAGGGGTTGAACCTCAGTGAGAACACTGAGATTAACTACCATGAAGATATTTTGAGGGGGCTAGTAGGACACCTGAGGGAGTCCAGAAAAAGCCTGAGCCCAAGCTGGACAAGCCACAGCTGTGGACTGTAACCCCAGAGGTATATATGCCAAAGCTGCTGCAAGTGTCAGAGGCAGGATTATCCATGACTGCATTTTGTGAACTAGAATGGGGAATATGGGCCACCATTGAGTGCCATGGGTGGAGGACAGGGGGTCACTGTGGTCTCCACCCCAGGGGTCACAGCTGCGGCCAAGCTGTGAATGGGCGGGATCACTGCCCATACCTTCCTGGGAACCTGTGAAACTTGGCTCTGCCAAGAAACCCACAACCTGAGGCCAACTCCTCTGGGGAAGCATACGACCTGTCTTAGACTCTGGTGACTTCCTGCAGGTCTTGGCTACAAGAAGCCCTCCCCACACACTGCAACTGTGCCTGCTGTATACCTCCTCTCTTCCAGCCCAACTGAGAAAGTGATCCCTAAAAAGTTTTTACCTTTAAGCCTTCATGTCTGGGAAGAGAACAATCACCAGAGTGTAGCCTAAAAGCAGAAATAGGTACAAAACAAAAGCTGAGCTCTAGGGACAGTGTGACCAAATAAGACCAGAGAAATTCACTCTTGCAAATTAAATCTCAGCAGCTAGCTTGAGACTGTGGAGTTTGGGGGCAATTATTGACTTTGGGGGCAATTATTGACTTTGGAAGCAAGTACAAATTGGAATAAGGGCAAATTTGAGTCTGAGCTGACCCTATAATGCCCACAACAGGTCCAGAGCCCTTCCTAGAAATATTGGAAGACTTCCTGAACAGGCAGATTTGTCAGTGTTCACCATATGGGTGAAGAAAATGGAGCATTCAGAAGAACATTCTTCTTACTACCTCCCTCTATCTGTGTGTGTGTGTGTGTGTGTGTGTGTGTGTGTGTGTGTGTATTCAGTTCAGTTCAGTCACTCAGTCGTGTTCGACTCTTTGCAACCCAATGGACTGCAGCATGCCAGGCCTCCCTGTCCATCACCAATTCCTAGAGTTTACTCAAACTCATGTCCGTTGAGTCGGTGATGCCATCCAAACATCTCATCCTCTGTCATCCCCTTTTCCTCCTGCCTTCAATCGTTCCCAGCATCAGGGTCTTTTCAAATGAATCATCTCTTTGCATCAGGTGGCCAAAGTATTGGAGTTTCAGCTTCAACATCAGTCCTTCCAATGAATATTCAAGACTGATTTCCTTTATGATGGACTGGTTGGTTCTCCTTGCCATCCAAGGGACTCTCAAGAGTCTTCTCCAACACCACGTTCAGAAGCATCAATTCTTTGGCGCTCAGCTTTCTTTATAGTCCAACTCTTACATCCATACATGACTACTTGGGAAAAGCATAGCCTTGACTAGATGGACTTTTGTTGGCAAAATAATGTCTCTGTTTTTTAATATGCTGTCTGGGATGTTCATAACTTTTCTTCCAAGGAGTAAGCATCTTTTTATTTCATGGCTGAAGTCACCATCTGCAGTGATTTTTGAGCCCCTCAAAATCCACTCAAAATAAAGTTGCCCCTGTTTCCACCATTACTGTATTTGCCGTGAAGTGATGGGACAAGATGCCATGATCTTCATTTTCTGAATACTTGAGTTTTAGGCCAACTTTTTCACTCTCCTCTTTTACTTGTGCCAAAAATCACAAATAACTGCTGAATAACAATTGACAAAGAAGACCGGAACCTACTTCCAAAGACAAAGAAGCAACCAGAGTGAGATGGTAGGAGGGGTGCATTCACAATAGAATCAAATTTCAATTCGGATTTCAGTATTTTAAAGATATCATCTCTCTATATATTCATCTATAAATATAGGACAATCCCAACCAAAATCCTAACAGGTTTCTTCTTCTTCTTCCTGTAGTTCTTCAACATATGATTCCAAATTTATACATGGAAATGTAAAAATAAACACACAAACTCCCCAATAACACACCATCTGCAAAATCAGTGCAGATGGTGACTTCAGCCATGAAATAACAAGATGCTTACTCCTTGGAAGAAAAGTTATGACCAACGTAGACAGCATATTAAAAAGCAGAGACATTATTTTGCCAAACCCGCCAATAGTTGGACTATAAAGAAAGAAAACAAAGCTAAAGGACTCACACAAAGTTTTATCAAGAGTTTTTGTTTGTTTGTTTGTTTTTGTTTTTCTTTTAGGGGCTTCTCTTGTAGCTCAGTTGGTAAAGAATCTGCCTGCAAGGCAGGAGACTTGGGTTTGATTCTTAGGTTGGGAAGATTCCTTGGAGGAGGGCATGACAACCCACTCCAGTATTCTTGCTGGAGAATCCTATGGACAGAGGAGCCTGGCAGGCGACAGTCAATGGAGTCACAGGAGTCAGACACGACTTAATTACTAAACCACCAAACCACTTATTTAAGGATTATTTTAAATTGCATTAAATCTACAGATTGTTTGACATAATAATATTAATTCTTTCAAACAACAAACACAGGATATCATTCCATTTTCTTTGTATCATCTTCAATTTTCCTCATCAATGTTTTATAGTTTTCAGAGTATCAATCTTTCACCTCCTTGGTTTAAGTTTATTAACTTTTAAGTCATTTAAGTTTTTGAACTTAACTTTTAGTCAAGTTAAAAGTTATTTAACAACTTTTAAATTATTTTAAGTTTAATAACTTAAAGTTTGTTAATAAACTTGGTTAAGTTTATTCCCAGGTATTTTATTCTTTTTGTTTTCATTTTAAATAGTTTTCTTGCTGTCTCTTTATGAAAGTCCATTATTAGTATATAGAAAAGCAACAGATTTCTGAATAATCTTACATCCTGCAATGTTGATGAGTTAATTTATTAGTTCTAATAGTTTTTAGCTAGAGACTTTAGGGTTTTATAAATAAAGTATTATGCCATCTACAAGTAGTGAGTTTTATTTCTTCCTTTCCTTTTTTTTTTTTTTTTTTTTTTCTGATTGCTGTGGCTAACACTTTCAATTCTACATTAAATAGAAGTTGTTAGAGTGGGTATTTTGTCTTGTTCCTTTATTTTAGATAAAAGGTTTCTGCTTTTCACCATCGAGTATGATATTAGCTATGGTTTTGTGATAAGTGAACTTTATTATGCTGAGATATATTCTCTATATATCAATTTTGATGACAGTTTTAAATCATAAGTGGATGCTGAATTTTGTCCAAAGTTTTTCTGCATCTATTGAAATAGTCATGTGATTTTTATCCTCCATTTTGTTGGATACTGAATCACCCTTATAACCTCAGAATAAATCCCATTTAATAATGATATATTTTTTAAATTTATTATTAAATTCAAATTGTTAATATTTTTTGAGAATGTTTGCATCTATCTATCTATCGGTCTATCTATATACATATATACATGTACATATGTATGTATATTAGTACATTTTCAGGCAAAGGGAACTAAAGCAAAAGTCCACAAATGGGATCTAATTAAATTTAAAAGTTTTGCACAGCGAAGGAAACCATTAATGAAACAAAAAGACTGCCTACTGAACTGGAGAAAATATTTGCAAATGATATTATTTAGGGGCTCAAAACCAAAATATATACACAACTCATAAATTCAACATCAAAAGAACAAAGAACTCAATTATCAGTGAGCAAAAGACCTGAATAGACATTTTTCCAAAGACATACAGGGCCAGCATATACATGAAGAGACGTTCAAAATCGCAAATCATCAGAGAAAAACACATTGAAACCACAATGAGCTCGCACCTCACATCTGTCAGAATGCTATCTCCAAACATATCTCAAATAACAAAAGTTGGTAAAGATGCAGAGAAAAGGAAACCCTTTACACTGTTGGTAGCAATGAAAACTGGTTCAATAACTATGGACAACATTATGGAGACTACTCAAATAACTAAAAACAGAACTACCATATGGTCCAGCAATTCCACTCTTGGGTGTGTATATATATGTGTGTGTGTGTGTGTGTGTGTGTGTGTGTGTGTATACATATATATCCAGATAAAAAAGAAACACTAATTAGAAAAAAGATACATACTCACCAGGGTCCAAAGCAACATTATTTACAATAGTCAAGATATGGAAGCAGCCCAAGTGTTCATTAGCAGATGGATGGAAAAGATGGTCATATATACAGTGCAATACTACTCAGCCATAGAAAGAAATTTTGATTTGAAACAACATGGGTGACCTGGAGGGTATTATGCTTAGTGAATGAAGTCAGATAGACAATAATAAATACTGTATGATATCACTTATATGTGGAATTTGAAAAATAAAACAAAGGATGAATATAACAAAATAGAAATAGATTCATAGATACAGAGAACAAACTAGGGGTTATCAATGAGGAGGGAAAGCAGACAGGGGTAAGTTAGGGAGGTTAAGAGATATGAACTATTATGTATAAAATAAATAAGCTATAGGGATATATTGTACAGCCTAAGGAATATAGCCAATATTTTATAATAACTTTAAATGAAGTATAATCTATAAAATATTCAGCCAGTATGCTGTACACTTGAAATTAATATTCAACTTAAAAAAGGGAAAAAATGAATAGAATGGATAATCCAATAGTGTTTTGGTCAGGCATGTTACCTATGGGAGTTAGTAACCAAAAAGAGCATGAAGGTGGCTTTTGGACTATTCTTGATTTTCTATTCCTGATCTGTGTAATGGTTGCCTGTGTTCACTTTGTGAAAGTTCATTAAACTATACATCTAAGGGAGTATATAAGTCTATACCCCAACCAGTAATTCTGAAGAAGCTGAAGCTGAACAGTTCTATGAAGACCTAAAAGACCTTCTAGAACTAACCCCAAAAAGATGTTCTTTTCATTATAGGGGATTGCAAAGTAGGAAGTCAAGAAACACCTGGCGAGGCAAAGTCGCTCAGTTGTGTCCAACTCTTTGTGACCCCATGGACTGTAGCCCACCAGGCTCCTCCATCCATGGAATTTTCTAGGCAAGAGTACTGGAGTGGGTTGCCATTTCCTTCCCCATGAGATCTTCCCTACCTGAGGATCGAACTCGGGTCTCCCACATTGCAGGCAGATGCTTTACCATCTGAGCCACCAGGGAATCCCTAAGAAACACCTGGAGTAACAGGTAAATTTGGCCTTGGAGTACAGAATGAAGCAAGGAAAAGGTTAATAGAATTCTGCCAAGAGAATGTACTGGTCATAAAGCACCCTCTTTAAACAACACAAGAGAAGACTCTACACATGGACCAGATGGCCAACACTGAAATCAGATTGATTATATCCTTTGCAGCTAAAGTGTGTGTATATATTTATATAGCATATCGTTCTAATATTCTGCTTTATTATTCCTTTAACTTTTACTTTTACAATTTAATTTTTCCTGTTTTAAAAATTTTGTTTTCAAATGATTTATATATTCTATTTTCCCTATTTTTACAGTATTCTTTAGTTATATTGCATTTTTTTCATATTCTCAAAGTTTTATTTTTGTTAGTCTAGTTTTTCATATTCATTTTCACATGTGGGTTTTTTTAATTGGCTTGATTGATTTTTTTTTCTTTTTTGGTTCCAGTTTTTTTTTTTTAATTTATTTATTTTAATTAGAGGCTAACATTTTTCTCTTTTTACTCTCTTTTTTCTAAGTATGTGAATTTCTTTGGGTGTTCTTGTCTGTTGAGCATTACTTTCACCATTTGTCTTGGGGCTTTTTCTGTCCATTTTTTTTCTTTGTAAGTTTGGCTGATTTCCTATGTTTGTGTGTTTGTTTTCGTTTTTCCTCTATCTTTTTCTCTTCTGTGCTATATGGCTTGTGGAGTATTGGGGCAAGAGTGAGGGGTTGGGCTTGAACCTCTGATTTAGGAGACCTGAGTCCAGGACCTTGGGCCAACAGCAAACTCCCAACCTCATGGAACACTGATCAGCAAGAGCTCTTCTAAAGGCCTAGATATCAACACTAAAACAAGGCTCCACCCAAAAGACAGCAAGCTCCAATACAGGATGCCTCATACCAAACTATCAGTAAAACAGGAAAACAACCTTGCATGTTAGCAGACAGGCTTCCCAAAGCCATGCCAAATCTAAAGGCTGGATGTGGCACTGCCCTTCAAAGAGAAAAGATCCAGCTCCACCCAGCAGAATCCAGGCACAAGTCCTCCTAACCAAGAACTGTCACAAGGCATTGGTCCAACCCCACGCATAGTGGGGTAGACTTCACAATTAAGAACTATGACTTTGCAGCCTGCAGAAAGGAGACCCCCAAACACAGGCAATTAAACAAAAGGAAAAGACAGAAGCATGAAGTAAGAACACGGTAAAAACCAGCAAGGCCAAACAAAATAAGAGGAAAGAGGCAATCTACCTGAAAAAAAAATATTCAGAGTAATGACAGTAAAAATGATCTAAAATCATGGAAAAAAATGGAGGCACAGATAAATAGACTGGAGGTACTGATCAAGAAGATACAAGAAATGTCAAACAAGGACCTAGAAGAAATAAAGAGCAGACAATCAGCAATAAACAACACAATAACAGATTTAAAAAAATACACTAGGAAAACAATAGTGGAATAACTGAGGCAGAAAAACAGATAAGTGAGCTGGAATATAGAATGGTAGAAATAACTAGAGCAGAGCAAAACAAAGACAAAATAAATAAAAGGAAATGAAGACAGCCACAGAGACCTCTGAGGTGACATTAAGTGCATCAAATTTCAAATTATACAGGTCCCAGAAGAGGAAGAGAAAAAGAAAAAGTATAAGAAAATATTTGAGGAGATTTTACATGAAAACTTCCCTAATATGGGAAAGGAAATAGCCACCTAGGTCCAGGGAGCCCAGAGATCCCATACAAGATGAACCCAAAGAGAAACATGCCAAGACACATATGAATCAAACTAATGAAATATAAACACAATAAACACAATTAAAAGTAACAAGGGAAAAGTAAGAAATAATATATAAGGGGATACCCATAAGGCTAACAGCTGATCTTTCAACAGAAACTCTGCAGGTCAGAAGGGAATTCAAGATATATTTAAAGAAATGAAAGGGGAAAAATTACAACCAAGATTACTCTACTCAGCAAAGTTATCACTCAAGTTTGATGAAGAAATCAAAAGCTTTGCAGATAACCAAAAGTTAAGAGAATTCAGCACCACCAAACCAGCTTTACAATAAATACTAAAGAAATTTCTCTAAACGAGAAACACAAGAGACAGAAAAGAGCAACAAAAATAAATCCAAAGCAATAATGAAAATGGTGATGGGATCATACATATCAATAATTACACCTTAAATGTAAATGAAGTAAACTCTCCAACCAAAAGACACAGAATGGCTGAATTAATACAAAACCAAGATCCATATATATCCTTTGTACAAGAGACCCACTTCAGACCTAGAGACACAAACTGAAAGTGAGGGGATTCAAAAAGGCATTCATGCAAATGGAAATTTATATTTAAAAAATAGACTTTAAATAAAAACTTTTAAAAGAGACAAGGAGGCACACATAATAATTAATGCATTAATCCAAGAAGATAAAACAATTATAAATATATATGCACCCAACATAAGAACACACATAAGACAAATGCTAACAACTATGAAAAGGGAAATTGACAGTAACATAATAATAGTGGGAGATTTAACACCCCACTCATAGCAATGGACAGATCCTCCAGAAACAAAACTCATAAGGCAGCACAGGGTTTAAATGAAACATTGGACCAGATGTACCTAATTGGTATCCATAGGACATAACTGAAAACAACAAATTTCCCTTTTTTCTCAAGTTCATGGGACATAATCCAGGATAGATCACATCTTTGGTCACAAAGTATTGGTAATTTTTTTTAAATATTAAAATTGTATCAAGTATCTTTTTCTAACCACAATGCTATAAGATTAGATATCACATGGCGGGGGGGGAGGGACTGTAAAACACACAAACACATAAATGCTAGACAACATTTCTAAAAAACCAAGAGGTTACTAAAGGGAATTTAAAAATACCTAGAAGCAAGTGACAATTAAAGCATGAAGACTCAAAATCTGTAGGATGCAACAAAAGCAGTGCTAAAAAGGCAGCTTATAGCAATACAAGCCTATCTTAAGAAACAAGAAAAACATCAGATAAGCAACCTAACCTTACATCTAAAGTAGCTAGAAAAAAAAACACAAAATAACCCGAAAGTTAGTAGAATGAAAGAAATCACAAAGATGTAAGCAGAAATAAATTAAAAAGAAATGATGGAGACAATAGCAAACATTAATCAGATTAAAAGCTGGTACTTTTCAGAAGACAAATAAAGCTGATAAACCATTAGCCAGACTCATCAAGAAATAAAAGAAGAGAACCCAAATTAATAAATTTAGAAATGAAAAAATGAAAAGTTATTACAGACAGCACAGAAATACAAATAATCATAAGGGACTACTATGAGCAAATATATGCCAAAAAATAGAAAAATTTGAAGAAATGGACAAATTTTTATAAAGGTACAACCTTCAGATCTGAACCAGGAAAAACACAGAAAATATGAACAGACCAACCACAAGTACTGAAGTTGAAATTATGATAAAAATTTTCCAACAGAACAAAAGCCAAAGACAAGATGGCTTCACAGATTAATTCTTCCAAATGTATCAGAAAAGCTAACATCTATCCTGTTCAAACTCTTCCAGAATATTACAAAGGAAGGAAAATTACCAAACTCATTCTACAAGGCCCCATAAGCCTAATACCAAAACAAAACAATGACACCACCAAAAATAAAAATTACATACCAGTATCACTAATGAACATAGATGCAAAAATCCACAAAAATTCTAGAAAATAGAATCCAATAATACGTTAAAAAGATTACACAACATGATCAAGTCAGTTTTATCTGAGATGCAAATATTTTTCAATATATACAAATCAAGGGGGCGGTCCTAAGATGGCGGAGGAACAGGACGGGGAGACCACTTTCTCCCCCACAAATTCATCAAAAGAATATTTAAACGCTGAGTAAATTACATAAAACAACTTCTGAATGCCTTCAGAGGACACCAGGCACCCAAAAAAGCAGCTCATTGTCTTCTAAAAGAGGTAGGAAAAAATATAAAAGACAAAAAAAAAAAAGAGAGAGAGAGAGACAAAAGAGGTAGGGACGGAGCTCCATCCAGGGAAGTGAAGTGAAGTGAAATTGCTTAGTCGTGTCCTACTCTTTGTGACCCTGTGTACTGTAGCTTGCCAGGCTCCTCTGTCCATGGGATTTTAGAGTCTTAAAAAGAGAGAAGTTTCCAACACCAGGAAACACTCTCACTGCCGAATCTGTGGCGAGCCTTGGAAGCATAGAGGGCAACATAACAGGGAAGAAAAATAAATGAATAACCAAAACCCACAGATCAGGAGCCCAAAGGTAACTCCCCCAGCAGAGAAGCAGGGCAGACGCCTGCATCTGCCACCAGCAAGAGGGGGCTGGCAGGGAGGCAGCTGCATTGCTTTTTAAGGATCGGGCCCAAATGCCCTGAGAGTAATGAGAGCAAACTAACTTGGGCTAGCAAACCAGACTGTGGGAGAGCTACCAAGTGAAAAGCTCTAACATAAGACACCGCCAAGACCATGCACAAAAGAAAGGATGGAACAGAATTAGTCGACTCCAGACCATCCCCCTCCAGTGACAGGTAGCCAGAGCCAAAAAGGGGCAATTGCAGCCCCAGAGAGACATTATCTACCAAACTGCAAGCAGGCTTCTTTGCTAACTAAGACATCTTGGGGTTCTGGACAGTCATCATCCACCTGAGAAAGTGCGCCAGTTGTACACCCAGAAGACTGAGCAGCAGGGACGGGAGAGATGATAAGTCACAGCGACCGCATTCGCCAAACACCTGAGCTACTCGGGCCTGGGAAGGGCACAAAACGCAGGCCCAACAGAGTCTGTGCCTCTGAGGACTACCTGAGAGCCTGAACCTGAGCAGCTTAGATCTGGGAGGTGCATGCAGCCCAAGGCCGACCTCGGATGGTTCCCAGTGGAGCAACCTAGAGCCTAAGCTGTGTGCGCTGTGAGCTAGGACAGGCCCAGTGTGGCTGAGACACTGCGAGCAAATGCCAGTGTTATTTGTCTGCAGCGTCCCTCCCTCCACACAGTGCAACTGAACAAGTGAGCCTAAAAAAAGTGTTCACCACCACTCCCTTTGTGTCAAGGCAGAAATCAGACACTGAAGAGACCAGCAAACAGAAGAAACTAAACCAGAGGGAACCGCCTTGGAAGTGACAGGTGCAATAGATCAAAATCCTGAAGTTAGTACTGACTACATAGGAAGGGGCCTATAGATCTTGAGAAATATAAGCTGGACCTAGGAATTATCCAAAAATGAACTGACCTCACATTCCCCACAACACCACCAGAGAAAGTCTTAGATATATCTTTACTATTTTTATGATCATTCCTTTTTTTTCTCTTTTTTTACACTTTTTAAAATTTTTACATCCTCTATTACTCCCTTAATTTTCATTTTATAACCTACTATTACTTAGAAAAAAGACCCTATTTTTAAGCAAATTTCATATATATATATATATATATATAAATAATTCTTGTGACTTTGTTTCTTCTTTTCTTTAATATTGTATTTTTGAAAATCCAAACTCTACTCTAGATTTTTAATCTTTGCTTTTTGGTATTTGTTATCAATTTTATACCTTTAAAAACCCAATCTTCTTTACTTGGAGGGAGATTACTGGTTTGACTGCTCTCTACCCCTTTGGACATTCCTTCTTCTCCACCAAGTTACCTCTGTCTCTTCCCTCCCCCTTCTCTTCTCTACTCAACTCTGTGAATCTCTGTGTGTTCCAGACGATGGAGAACACTTAGGGAACTGATTACTGTCTGTATCTCTTTCCTTTTCATCCCCTCTTTTATCCTCCTGGCCACCTCTGTCTCCTTCCTCCCTCTTCTCTTCTTTGTATAACTCCGTGAGCATCTCTGAGTGGTCCAGACTGTAGAGGGCACATAAGGAAGTGATTACTGTCTAGTTTGCTCTCTCCTTTTTGATCCACCTCATCTCATTCAGGTTACCTCTAGCTCCTTCCTCCCTCTCCTCTTCTCCATGTAACTCTGTGAACCTCTCTGGGTGTCCCTCACTGTGGAGAAACTACATCTTTAACCTAGATGTTTTATCAATGGTGCTGTATAAAAGGAGAAGTCTTGAGACTACTGCAAAAATAAGACTGAAAAACAGAAGCACGAGGCTTAAGTCCAAATCCTGAGAACATCAGTGAACTCCTGACTCCACGGAACATTAATCGATAGGAGCTCATCAAACACCTTCATCAGTTCAGTTCTGTCGCTCAGTCGTGTCCGACTCTTTGAAAGCCCATGAATCGCACCATGCCAGGCCTCCCTGTCCATCACCATCTCCCGGAGTTCACTCAGACTCATGTCCATCTAATCTGTGATGCCACCCAGCCATCTCATCCTCGGTCATCCTCTTCTCCTCCTGCCCCCAATCCCTCCCAGCATCAGTTTTTTCCAATAGTCAACTCTTCGCATGAGGTAGCCAAAGTACTGGAGCTTCAGCTTTAGCATCATTCCTTCCAAAGAAATCCCAGGGTTGATCTCCTTCAGAATGGACTGAAACCAAGCACCACCCAACAGCCAACAAGTTCCAGAGCAAGACATATCATGCAAATTCTCTGGCAACACAGGAACACAGACCTGAGCTTCAATATACAGGCTGCCCAAAGTTACTCCAAACCCGTTGATATCTCATAACTCATTACTGGACATTTCATTGCACTCCAGAGAGAAGAAATACAGCTCCACCCACCAGAACACCGACACAAGCTTCCCTGACCAAGAAACATGGACAAGCCACCTCTACAACCCCACCCACAGTGAGGAAACTCCACCATACAGAGAACTCCACAAACTGCCAGAATACAGAAAGGCCACCCCAAACACAGCAATATAAACAAGATGAAGAGACAGGAATACCTAGCAGGTAAAGGAACAAGATAAATGCCCACCAAACCAAACAAAAGAGGAGGAGATAGGGAATATAGCTGCTAAAGAATTCCAAATAATGATAGTGAAAATGATCCAAAATCTTGAAATAAAAATGAAATCACAGATATATAGCCTGGAGACCAGGATTGAGAAGATGCAAGAAAGGTTTAACAAAGACCTAGAAGAAATAAAAAAGAGTCAATATATAATGAATAATGCAATAAATGAGATCACAAACACTCTGGAGGCAACAAATAGTAGAATAAAGGAGGCAGAAGATAGGATTAGTGGAGTAGAAAATAGAATGGTAGAAATAAATGAATCAGAGAGGAAAAAAGAAAAATGAATTAAAAGAAATGAGGACAATCTCAGAGACCGCTAGGACAATATTAAAAGTTCCAACATTATTGAGAAGATGCAAGAAAGGTTTAACAAAGACCTAGAAGAAATAAAAAAGAGTCAATATATAATGAATAATGCAATAAATGAGATCACAAACACTCTGGAGGCAACAAATAGTAGAATAAAGGAGGCAGAAGATAGGATTAGTGGAGTAGAAAATAGAATGGTAGAAATAAATGAATCAGAGAGGAAAAAAGAAAAATGAATTAAAAGAAATGAGGACAATCTCAGAGACCGCTAGGACAATATTAAAAGTTCCAACATTCAAATTATAGGAGTCTCAGAAGAAGACACAAAGAAAGACCATGAGAAAATATTTGAGATAATAGTTGAAAACTTCCCTAAAATGGTTAAGGAAATAATCACCCAAGTCAAAGAAACCCAGAGAGCCCCAAACAGGATAAACTCAAGGTAAAACACCCCAGGACACATATTAATCAAATTAACAAAGATAAACTACAAAGAACAAACATTAAATGCATCAAGGGAAAAACCGCAAATAACACACAAGGGTATTCACACAAGGATAATAGCTGATCTTTCAATAGAAACTCTTCAGGCCAGGAGGAAATGGCAAGACATATTAAAAGTGATGAAAGAAAATAACCTACATCCCAGATTACTGTACCCAGCAAGGATCTCATTCAAATTTGAAGCAGTATTCAAAAGCTTTCAGTTAGTTCAGTTCAGTTCAGTAGCTCAGTCATGTCTGACTCTTTGCGACCCCATGAATCGCAGCACGCCAGGCCTCTCTGTCCATCACCAACTCCAAGAGTTCACGCAGACTCACGTCCGTTGAGTCCATGATGCCATCCAGCCATCTCATCCTCTGTCGTCCCCTTCTCCTCCTGCCCCCAACCCTCCCAGCATCAGGGTCTTTTCCAATGTGTCAACTCTTCGCATGAGGTGGCCAAAGTACTGGAGCTTGTTTTAACATCATTCCTTCCAAAGAAATCCCAGGGTTGATCTCCTTCAGAATGGACTGGTTGGATCTCCTTGCAGCCCAAGGGACTCTCAAGAGTCTTCTCCAACACCACAGTTCAAAAGCAGCAATTGTTCAGGTTCAGCCTTCTTCACAGTCCAAATCTCACATCCATACATGACTACTGGAAAAACCATACCCTTGACTAGACGGACCTTAGTCGGCAAAGTAATGTCTCTGCTTTTGAATGTACTATCTAGGTTGCTCATAACTTTTCTTCCAAGGAGTAAGCATCTTTTAATTTCATGGCTGCAGTCACCATCTGCAGTGATTTTGGAGCCCCCCAAAATAAAGTCTGACACTGTTTCTACTGTTTCTCCATCTATTTCCCATGAAGTGATGGGACCAGATGCCATGATCTTCGGTTTCTGAATGTTGAGCCTTAAGCCAACTTTTTCACTCTCTTCTTTCACTTTCATCAAGAGGCTTTTTAGCTCCTCTTCACTTTCTGCCACAAGGGTGGTGTCATCTGTATATCTGAGGTTATTGATATTTCTCCCAGCAGTCTTGATTCCAGCTTGTGTTTCTTCCAGTCCAGTGTTTCTCATGATGTACTCTGCATATAAGTTAAATAAGCAGGGTGACAATATACAGCCTTGACGTACTCCTTTTCCTATTTGGAACCAGTCTGTTATTCCATGTCCAGTTCTAACTGTTGCTTCCTGACCTACATACAGATTTCTCAAGAGGCAGGTTAGGTGGTCTGGTATTCCCATCTCTCAGAATTTTCCACAGTTTATTGTGATGCACACAATCAAAGGCTTTGGCATAGTCAATAAAGCAGAAATAGATGTTTTTCTGGAACTCTCTGGCTTTTTCCATGATCCAGCAGATGTTGGTAATTTGATCTCTGGTTCCTCTGACTTTTCTAAAACCCACTTGAACATCAGGGAGTTCACAGTTCACATATTGCTGAAGCCTGGCTCGGAGAATTTTGAGCATTGCATTATTAGCATGTGAGATGAGTGCAATTGTGCAGTACTTTGAACATACTTTGGCATTGCCCTTCTTTGGAATTGGAATGAAAACTGACCTTTTCCAGTCCTGTGGCCACTGCTGAGTTTCCCAAATTTGCTGGCATATTGGGTGCAGCACTTTCAGAGCATCATCTTTCAGGATTTGAAACAGCTCAATTGGAATTCCATCACCTCCACTAGCTTTGTCGTAGTAATGCTTCCTAAGGCCCACATGACTTCACATTTCAGGATATCTGGCTCTAGATTAGTGATCACATCATCATGATTATCTGGGTCGTGAAGATCTTTTTTGTACAGTTCTTCCGTGTATTCTTGCCACCTCTTCTTAATATCTTCTGCTTCTGTTAGGTCCATACCATTTCTGTCCTTTATCGAGCCCATCTTTGCATGATATATTCCCTTGGTATCTCTAATTTTCTTGAAGAGATATCTAGTCTTTCCCATTCTGTTTTTTTTTTTTTTTCCTCTATTTCTTTGCATTGATTGCTGAAGAAGACTTTCTTTTCTCTTCTTGCTATTCTTTGGAACCCTGTGTTCAGATGCTTATATCTTTCCTTTTCTCCTTGGCTTTTCACGTCTTTTCTTTTCACAGCTATTTGTAAGGCCTCCACAGACAGTCATTTTGCTTTTTTTGCATTCCTTTTCCATGGAGATGGTCTTGATCCCTGTCTCCTGTACAATGTCACGCACCTCATTCCATAGTTCATCAGGCACTCTATCTATCAGATCTAGGCCTTTAAATCTATTTCTCACTTCCACTGTATAATCATAAGGGATTTGATTGAGGTCATACCTGAATGGTTTAGCAGTTTTCCCTACTTTCTTCAATTTGAGTTTGAGTTTGGTAATAAGGAGTTCATGCTCTGAGCCACAGTCAGTCCTGGTCTTGTTTTTGTTGACTGTATGGATCTTCTCCATCTTTGGCTGCAAAGAATATAATCAATCTGATTTCAGTGTTGACCATCTGGTGATGTCCATGTGTAGAAGTCTTATCTTGTGTTGTTGGAAGAGGGTGTTTGCTATGACCAGTGCATTTTCTTGGCAAAACTCTGTTAATCTTTGTCCTGCTGCATTCTGCATTCCAAGCCCAAATTTGCCTGTTACTCCAGGTGTTTCTTGACTTCCTACATTTGCATTCCAGTGCCCTAGAATGAAAAGGACACTTTTTGGGGTGTTAGTTCTAAAAGGTCTTGTAGGTCTTCATAAAACTGTTCAACTTCAGCTTCTTCATAATTACTGGTTGGGGTATAGATTTGGATAACTGTGATATTGTATGGTTTGCCTTGGAGATGAACAGAGATGATTCTGTCATTTTTGAGATTGTATCCAAGTACTGCATTTCAGAATCTTTTGTTGACCATGATGGCTATTCCATTTCTTCTGAGGGATTCCTGTCCACAGTAGTAGATATAATGGTCATCTGAGTTAAATTCACCCATTCCAGTCCATTTTAGTTTGTTGATTCCTAGAATGTTGACATTCATCCTTGACATTTCTTGTTTGACTACTTCCAATTTGCCTTGATTCATGGACCTAACATTCTAGGTTCCTCTGAAATATTGCTCTTTACAGCATTGGACCTCGCTTCTATCACTAGTCACATCCACAGTGGATATTGTTTTTGCTTTGGCGCTTCCCTTCATTCTTTCTGTAGTTATTTCTCCACTGACCTCCAGTAGCATATTGGGCACCTACTGACCTGAGGAGTTCCTCTTTTGCTATCCTATCATTTTGCCTTTTCATACTGTTCATGGGGCTCTCAAGGCAAGAATACTGAAGTGGTTTGCCATTCCCTTCTCCAGTGGACTACATTCTGTCAGACCTCTCCACCATGACCCGCCCGTCTTGGGTTGCCCCACAGGCATTGCTTGGTTTCACTGAGTTAGACAAGGGTGTGCTCTAGTGTGATTAGATTGACTAGTTTTCTGTGAGTATGGTTTCAGTGCGTCTGTGCTCTGATGCCCTCTTGCAACATCTACCATCTTACCTGGGTTTCACTTACCTTGGGCGTGGGATATCTCTTCTTGGCTGCTACAGCAAAGCACAGCCACTGCTCCTTACCTTGGATGAGGGGTATCTCCTTACTGCCGCCGTTCCTGACCTTCAACGTGAGATAGCTCCTCTAGGCTCTCCTGCACCTACGCAGCCACCTCTCCTCGGGTTGCTCCTCCTGGCCACCGGCCTTGGCCTCAGGCGTGAGTGGCTCCTCCCGCTGCCTCTCCTGGCCTCAGGCTCGTGGTGGCTCCTCACGGTCACTGCCCCTGGCCTCGGGTGTGAAGTGGCTTCTCCCTGCCACCCCTGATTGCAGACACGGGGTGTCTCTTCCCAGCAGCCCCTGACCTCAGATGCGGGGTAGCTTGTCTCGGGCCATTCCTGCGCCATTGCAGCCTGGCACTCTAGGCTGCTTCCCTGACCTTGGACATGGGGTAGCTCCTCTTGGCCATGCTTTACAGACAAGCAAAAACTGAAAGAATTCAGCACCACCAAACCAGCTCTCCAACAAATGCTAAAGGATCTTCTCTAGATAGGAAACAACAAAAGGGTGTATAAACCGGAACCCAAAACAATAAAGTAAATGACAATGGAATCATACTTATCAATAATTACCTTAAATGTAAATAGGTTGAATTTCCCAACCAAAAGACAAAGACTGGCTGAATGGATACAAAAATAAGACCCCTGTATATGTTGTCTACAAGAGACCCACCTCAAAACAAGGGACACATACAGATTGAAAGTGAAGGGCTGGGAAAAGATATTCGATGCAAATAGAGACCAAAAGAAAGCAGGAGAAGCAATCAGATAAAATAGACTTTAAAACAAAGGCTGTGAAAAGAGGCAAAGAAGGCCACTACATAATGATTAAAGGATCAATCCAAGAAGAAGATATAACAATTATAAATATATATGCACCCAACATAGAGCACCGTAATATGTAAGACAAATGCTAACAAGTTGAAAGGGGAAATTAACAATACCACAATAATAGTGGGAGACTTTAATACCCCACTCAGACCTATGGATATATCAACTAAACAGAAAATTAACAAAGAAACACAAACTTTAAACAATACAATAGACTAGTTAGACCTCATTGATATCTATAGGACATTTCACCCCAAAACATTGAATTTCACTTTTTTCTCAAGTGCTCACGGAACCTTCTCCAAGATAGATCACATCCTGGGCCATCAATCTAGCCTTGGTAAATTCAAAAAAACTGAAATCATTCCAAGCATCTTTTCTGACCATAATGCAGTAAGATTAGATCTCAATTACAGGAGAAAAACTATTAAAAATTCCAACACATGGAATCTGAACAACATGCAGCTGAATAACCAACAAATCACAGAAGAAATAAAAAAAGAAATCAAAATATGCATAGAAATGAATAAAAATGAAAACATAACAACCCCAAACCTGTGGGACACTGTAAAAGCAGTGCTAAGAGGAAAGTTCATAGCAATACAAGCATACCTCAAGACACAATAAAAAAGTCAAATAAATAACCTAACTCTACACATAAAGCAAGAGGTGAGAGTGAAAAAGTTGGCTTAAATCTCAACATTCATAAAATGAAGATCATGGCATCTGGCCTCATCACTTCATGGGAAATAGATGGGGAAACAGTAGAAACAGTGTCAGACTTTATTTTTGGGGGCTCCAAAATCACTGCAGATGGTGACTGCAGCCATGAAATTAAAAGGCGCTTACTCCTTGGAAGAAAAGTTATGACCAACCTAGATAGTATATTCAAAAGCAGAGACATTACTTTGCCGACTAAGGTCCATCTAGTCAAGGCTATGGTTTTTCCTGTGGTCACGTATGGATGTGAGGGTTGGACTGTGAAGAAGGCTGAGCGCAGAAGAATTGCTGCTTTTGAACTGTGGTGTTGGAGAAGACTCTTGAGAGTCCCTTGGACTGCAAGGAGATCCAACCAGTCCTTCTGAAGGAGATCAACCCTGGGATTTCTTTGGAAGGAATGATGCTCAAGCTGAAACTCCAGTACTTTGGCCACCTCATGCGAAGAGTTGACTCATTGGAAAAGACCCTGATGCTGGGAGGGATTGGGGACAGGGGGAGAAGGGGACGATTGATGATGAGATGGCTGGATGGCATCACGGACTCAATGGACGTGAGTCTGAGTGAACTCCAGGAGTTGGTGATGGACAGGGAGGCCTGGCGTACTGCAATTCATGGGGTCACAAAGAGTCGGACACGACTGAGCGACTGAACTGAACACCTAAAGCAACTAGAAAAGGAAGAAGTGGAGAACTGCAGGGTTAGTAGAAGGAAAGAAGGCTTAAAAATTAGGGCAGAAATAAATGCAAAAGAAACAAAAGAGATGATAGCAAAAATCAACAAAACCAAAAGCTGTTTTCTTGAAAGGATAAATAAAAATGACAAACCGTTAGCCAGACTCATCAAGAAACAAAGAGAGAAAAACCAAATCAATAAAATTAGAAATAAAAACAGAGAAATCACAATAGACACCACAGAAATACAAAGGATCAAAAGAGACTACTATCAGCAATTATATGCCAATAAAGCAGACAATGTGGAATAAATGGACAAATTCTTAGAAAACTACAACTTTCCAAAACTGAACCAGGAAGAAATAGAAAATCTTAAAAGACCCATCACAAGCACAGAAATTGAAACTGTAATAGAAATCTTTCAGCAAACAAAAGGCCAGGACCAGACTGCTTCACAGCTGAATTCCTTCAAAAATTTAGAGAAGAGCTAACACCTATCCTACTCAAACTCTTTCAGAAAATTGCAGAGGAAGGTAAAATTCCAAACTCATTCTATGAGGCCACCATTACCCTAATACAAAAACCTGGCAAAGATGCCACAATAAAAGAAAACTGCAGGCCAATATCACTGATAAACATAGGTGCAAAAAACCTTAACAAAATTCTAGCAATCAGAACCCAACAACACATTAAAAAGAACATACACCATGCCAAGTGGGCTTTATCCCAGGGATGCAAGGATTCTTCAGTATCAAGAAATCAATCAATGTAATACACCACATTAACAAATTGAAAAATAAAAGCCATATGATTATCTCAATAGATGCAGAGAAAGTCTTTGACAAAATTCAACATCCATTTATGATTAAAAAAAAAAAAACTCTCCAGAAAGCAGGAATAGAAGGAACATACCTCAACATAATAAAAGCTATAAATGACAAACCCACAGCAAACATTATTCTCAATGGTGAATAATTGAAAGCATTTCCCCTAAAGTCAGGAACAAGACAAGGGTGCTCACTTTCACCACTATTATTAAACATAGTTCTGGAACTATTATTAAACATAGTTCTGGAAGTTTTGGCCACAGCAATCAGAGAAGGAAAAGAAATAAAAAGAATCCAAATTAGAAAATAAGAAGTAGAACTCTGACTGTTTGCAGATGACATGATCCTCTACATACAAAACCCTAACGACTCCACCAGAAAATTAGAGAGCTAATCAATGAATATAGTAAAGATTCAGGATATAAATTCAACACACAGAAATCCCTTGCATTCCTATACACTAATAATTAGAAAATAGAAATTAAGGAAACAATTCAATTCACCTTTATAACAAAAAGAATAAAATACTTAGTAATATATCTACCTAAAGAAACTAAAGACCTATATTGGTGAAAGAAATCAATGAGGACACTAAGAAATGGAGAAATATACCTTGTTCATGGATCAGAAGAATCAATATAGTGAAAATGAGTATACTACCCAAAGCAATCTATAGATTCAATGCAATCTCCATCAAGCTACCAGTGGTATTTTTCATAGAGCTAGAACAAGTAATTTTACAATTTGTATGAGAATACAAAAAACCTCGAATAGCCAAAGCAATCTTGAGAAAGAAGAATGGAACTGGAGGAATCAACCTGCCTGACTTCAGGCTCTACTACAAAGCCACAGTCAACAAGACAGTATGGTACTGGCACAAAGACAGAAATATAGACCAATGCAACAAAATAGAAAGCCCAGAGATAAATCCAATCACCTATAGACAGCTTATCTTCAACAAAGGAGGCAAGAATATACAATGGATTAAAGACAATCTCTTTAATTTTTTCACAGAGCTAGAACAAATAATTTCACAATTTGTATGGAAACACAAAAAACCTCGAATAGCCAAAGCCATCTTGAGAAAGAAGAATGGAACTGGAGGAATCAACCTGCCTGACTTCAGGCTCTACTACAAAGCCACAGTCAACAAGACAGTATGGTACTGGCACAAAGACAGAAATATAGACCAATGCAACAAAATAGAAAGCCCAGAGATAAATCCAATCACCTATAGACAGCTTATCTTCAACAAAGGAGGCAAGAATATACAATGGATTAAAGACAATCTCTTTAACAACTGGTGCTGGGAAAACTGGTCAACTACTTGTAAAAGATTGAAAGTAAAACACTTTCTAATACCATACACAATAATACATTCAAAATAGATTAAAGATTTAAATGTAAGAACAGAAACTATAAAACTCCTAGAGGAGAACATGGGCAAGACATTCTCTGACATACATCACCGCAGGATCCTCTATGACCCACTTCCCAGAATACTGGAAATAAAAGCAAAAATAAACAAATGGGATCTAATTAAAATTAAAAGCTTCTGCACAACAAAGGAAACTATAAGCAAGGTGAAAAGACAGCCTTCTGAATGGGAGAAAATAATAGCAAATGAAGCAACTGACAAACAACTAATCTCAAAAATATACAAGCAACTCCTGCAGCTCAATTCCAGAAAATTAAATGACCTAATCAAAAAATGGGCCAAAGAACTAAATAGACATTTCTCCAAAGAAGACATACAAATGGCTAACAAACACATGAAAAGATGCTCAACATCACTCATTATCAGATAAATGCAAATCAAAACCACAATAAGGTACCATTTCACAGCAGTCAGAATGCTGCGATCCAAAAGTCAACAAGCAATAAATGCTGACAGTGTGTAGAGAAAAGGGAACCCGCTTACACTATTGGTGGGAATGCAAACTAGTACAGCCACTATGGAGAACAGTGTGGAGATTCCTTAAAATACTGGAAATAGAACTGCTTTATGACTCAGCAATCCCACTGTTGGGCATACACACTGAGGAAACCAGAATTCAAAGAGACACGTGTACCCCAATGTTCATTGCAGCACTGTTTATAGTAGCCAGGACCTGGAAGCAACCTAGATGTCCATCAGCAGATGAATGGATAAGAAAGCTGTGGTACATATACACAATGTAGTATTACTCGGCCATTAAAAAGAATACATTTGAATCAGTTCTAATGAGGTGGATGAAACTGGAGCCGATTTTACAAAGTGAAGTAAGCCAGAAAGAAAAACACCAATACAGTATACTAATGCATATATATGGAATTTAGAAAGATGGTAACAATAACCCTGCATGTGAGACAGCAAAAGAGACACAGATGTATTGAACAGACTTTTGGACTCTGTGGGAGAGGAAGAGGGTGGGTTGATTTGGGAAAATGGCATTGAAACATGTATAATATCATATAAAAAATGAACTGCCAGTCTAGGTTCAATGTAGGATACAGGATGCTTCGGGCTCGTGCACTGGGATGACCCAGAGAGATGGTATGGGGAGGGAGGTGGAAGGGAGGTTCAGGATTGGGAACATGTGTACACCTGTGGCAGATTCATGTTGATGTATGGCAAAACCAATACAATATTGTAAAGTGAATATATATATATATATATATATACACAAATCAATCAATGTGATACACCATATTAAGAAATTAAAAACCATGTGATAAACTCAGTAGATATAGAGTACATTTTAACAAAATTCAAACTTATTTATTTATAGTATAACTCTCAAGAAAGTAGGCATAGAATGAACCTACCACAGCAGAGCCCTTTATTTTGGGGGGCTCCAAAATTACTGCAGATGTTGACTGCAGCCATGAAATTAAAGATGCTTGGTCCTTGGAAGAAAAGCTATGACCAACATAGACAGCACATTAAAAAGCAGAGGCAACACTTTGCCAAGAAAGATCCATCTAGTCAAAGCTCTGGTTTTTCCAGTAGTCATGTATGGATGTAACAGTTGGAATATAAAGAAAGCTGAATGTGAAAGAATTGATGTACTTGAACTGTGGTGCTGGAGAAGACTCTTGAGAGTCCCTTGGACTGAAAGGAGATCCAACTAAAGAAAATCAACCCTGAATATTCATTGAAAGGACTGATGCTGAAGCTGAAACGCCAACATTTTCACCAACTTATTCAAAGGACAGACTTATTTGAAAAAACCTTGATGCTGGGAAAGATAGAAGATGGGAGGAGAAGGGAACGACAAAGGAAGAGATAGTTGGATGGCATCACCAACTCAATGGACATGGGTCGAGCAAGCTCCAGGAGTTGGTGATGGACAGGGTAGCCTGGCATGCTGCAGTTCATGTGATCACAGAGTCAGACATGACTGAGCAAATGAACTGAATTGGCCTCAACAAAATAAAAGCCATATTCAAAAACAACAACAACAACAAACAAACCCACTGCAAACATTATTCTCAATGGTGAAAAAATGAAAGCATTTCCTCTAAGGAAGAAGAAAATGATGTGCACTCTTGCCACTGTAGTTTGTCCTTATGACATACAGCACAGAAATACACAGAAAAGAAGTAAAACTATCATTGTTAGCAGATAACATGATACTATACATAGAGAAGGCAATGGCACCCCACTCCAGTACTCTTGCCTGGAAAATCCCATGGACAGAGGAGCCTGGTAGGCTGTAGTCCATGGGGTCGCTAAGAGTCAGGCACGACTGAGCGACTTCACTTTCACTTTTCACTTTCGTGCATTGGAGAAGGAAATAGCAACCCACTCCAGTATTCTTGCCTGGAGAATCCCAGAGACAGTCGGCCCCCGTCTATGGGGTCGCATAGAGTCAGACACAACTGAGGCGACTTAGCATACATAGAAAAACCTAAAATCCCCTTCATGGATCACAGCCTTGTCATCGTGAAGGGTCTTGTGTAAGTCAATGATGCTATAGCCCATGCTGTGCAGGGCCATCCCAGATAGAAGGGTCATAGTAGAGAGTCTTGGCAAAATGTGGTCTACTGGAGAAGGAAATATCAATCCACTTGAGTATTCCAGCCTCAAGAATCCCATAAAGAAGGCTGAGCACTGAAGAACTGATGCTTCTGAATGGTTGTGCTAGGGAAGATCTTGAGGTTTCCTTGGACAGGAAGGAGATCAAACCAGTTAACTGATGCCGAAGCTCCAATACTTTGTCCACTTGATTCAAAGATCCAACTCATGGGAAAAATCACATGCTGTGAAAGATTGAAGGCAAACAGATTGAAGGCAGAGAATGAGATGGTTAGATACCATCAACAACTCAATGGACATGAGTTTGAGCAATTTCTGGGAGATAGTGGAGGACAGAGGAGCCTGTGGTGTGCTGTAGTCCTTGGGGTCACAAAGAGTCAGACATGACTTAGAAACTGAAGAAAAATAAATAAATAAATATAGAAAGTCACCGGATATAAAATTAATACTCAGAAATAATTAAAAGATACTCCTTGGAAGGAAAGTTATGACAAACATAGACAGCATATTAAAAAGCAGAAACATTACTTTGCCAGCAAAGGTCCGTCTAGTCAAGGCTGTGGTTTTTCCAGTGGTCATGTATGGATGTGAGAGTTGGACTATAAAGAAAGCTGAGCACCAAAGAACTGATGCTTTTGAACTGTGGTGTTGGAGAAGACTCTTGAGAGTCCCTTGGACTGCAAGGAGATCCAAACAGTCCATCCTAAAGGAGATCAGTCCTGGGTGTTCATTGGAAGGACTGATGTTGAAGCTGAAACTCCAATACTTTGGCCACCTGATGCAAAGAGCTGACTCATTGGAAAAGACCCTGATGCTGGGAAAGACTGAGGTCAGGAGGAGAAGGGGACGACAGACAATGAGATGGTTGGATGGCATCACTGACTCAGTGAACGTGGGTTTGGTGGACTCCAGGAGTTGGTGACAGACAGGGAGGCCTGGCGTGCTGTGGTTCATGGGGTTGCAGAGTCAGACATGACTGAGCAACTGAACTGAAGAGAATCCTTTACATTCCTGTATGTTAACAACTAAAAATCAGAAAGAGAAATCAAGGAATCAATCCCATTCATCATCGCAACTGAAATGGTAAAATGCCTAAGAATAATTCTACCTCAAGGGACAAAAGACTTGTATGACGAAAACTACAAGACACTGATGAAAGAAATAAAAAATGACACCAACAAAGGGAAATATATTCCATGTTTGGATTAGAAGAATCAATATTTTGAAAATAACTGTACTACCCAAAACAATTTACAGATTCAGTGCATTCCCTATCAAATTACCAATAGCATTTTTCACAGAACTAGAACCAAAAAATTCACAATTACTATGGAAACACAAAAGTCCCCAAATAGCCAAAGCAATCTTGAGAAAAAAAAATCAGAGCTTGAGTAATCAATCTCCCTGACTTCAGGCTGTACCACAAAGCTACCAGTCACCAAAATAGTATACAGTACAGTTCTGGCAAAAAAAAAAAAAAAATAGGAAGAAGATAGAAAGCCCAGAGACAAACCCATACACCTATGGGCATCTTATCTTTGAAAAAGGAGACAAAGACAGTCTCTTCAATAAGTGGTGCTATGAAACCTGGACAGCTACATGTATAAAACCTGAATGAAAGAATGAAACTACAAGACTTCCTAAGACCATCAGTTCAGTCCAGTTCAGTCACTCAGTCGTGTCTGACTCTTTGGGACCTCATGGACTGCAGCATGACAGGCCTTCCTGTCCATCACCAACTCCTGGAGTTTGCTCAGACTCATGTCCATTGAGTTGGTGATGCCATCCAACCATCTCATCTTCTGTCATCCCCTTCTCCTCCTGCCTTCAATCTTTTCCAGCATCAGGGTCTTTTCAAAGGAGTCAGTTCTTCGCATCAGGTGGGCAAAATATTAGAGTTTCAGCATAAGTCCTTTCAATGATATTCAGGACTGATTTCCTTTAGGATGGACTGCTTTGATCTCCTTGCAGTCCAAAGGACTCTTAAGAGTCTTCTCCAACACCACAGTTCAAAAGCATCAGTTCTTTGGTGCTGAGTTTTCTTCACAGTCCAACTCTCACATCTGTACATGACAATTGGAAAAACCATAGCTTTGACTAGACAGAACTTTGTTGGCAAAGCAATGTCTCTGCTTTTTAATATGCTGTCTAAGTTGGTCATAATTTTTCTTCCAAGGAGCAAGCGTTTTTTAATTTCATGTGTGAAATCACCATCTGCAGTGATTTTAGAACCTCTCAAAAAATAAAGTCTGTCACTGTTTCCACTGTTTCCCTATCTATTTGCCATGAAGTGATGAGACACGATGCAGTGATCTTAGTTTTCTGAATGTTGAGTTTTAAGCCAACTTTTTCACTCTCTTCTTTCACTGAGTCCTGCCCTGGTGACTCAGATGGTAAAACGTCTGCCTACAGTGTGGGAGACTTGGGTTCAGTTCCTGGGTTGGGAAGATCTCCTGGAGAAGGAAATGGCAATCCACTTGAATATCTTACCTGGAAAATCCCATGGACGGAGGAATCTGGTAGGCTACAGTCCATGGGGTCTCAAAGAGTCAGACATGACTGAGCGACTTCACTCTTTCACTTTCATCAAGAGACTCTTTATTTTTTCTTTACTTTCTGCCATAAGGGCTGTGTCATCTGCATATCCGAGGTTATTGATATTTCTCCTGGCAATCATGATTCCAGATTGTGCTTCATCCAGCCCATCCTAACACCATACACAAAACTAAAATCAAAATGGATTAAAGACTTAAATGTAAGGCCAGAAACAGTAAAACTCTGAAGAAAATGTAGGCAGTACACTCTTCAACACAAATCACAGCAAGATCCTCATTGACCCATTTCCTAAATTAATGGAAATAAAACAAAAAATGAACAAATAGATCTAATTAAACTTAAAGATTTTGCAGACAAAGAAAACAATAAACAAGAAAAAAGACAAGCCAAGAATGGGAGAAAATAATTGCCAGCAAAACAACGGACCAATGATTAATCTCTAAAATATATAAGCAGCTTATATAGCTCAATGTCAGAAAAACGAGTAGCCCAATCAAAAATTGGGCAAATGACCTAAACAGACATTTCTCCAAAGAAGACATACAGATGACCAATAAAACACATGAAAAGATGTCCAACACCACTAATTGTTAGAGAATTGCAAATCAAAAGTACAATAAGGTATCACCTCACACCAGTCAGATCAGTTCAGTTCAGTTCAACCAGATGGTTGCCACCCAACCATCTCATCCTCTGTCGTCCCCTTCTCCTCCTGCCTTCAATCTGTGCCAGCATCAGGGTCTTTTCAAATATGTCAGTTCTTCCCATCAGATGGCCAAAATATTGGAGTTTCAGCTTCAGCATCAGTCCTTCCAATGAATATTCAGGACTGATTTCCTTTAGAATGGACTGTGGATCTCCTTGCAGTCCAAGTGACTCTCAAGAGTCTTCTCCAAAACCACAGTTCAAAAGCATCAATTCTTGGCACTCAGCTTTCTTTATAGTCCAACTCTCACATCCATACATGACTACTGTATATCAACGATAGATTTGACTAGACGGACCTTTGTTGGCAAAGATTGGCAAAGTCTCTGCTTTTGAATATGCTGTCTAGGTTGGTCATAACTTTTCTTCCAAGGATCAAGGGTCTTTTAATTTCATGGCTGCAGTCACCATCTGCAGTGATTTTGGAGCCCCCTCCCCCCCAAAATAAAAATCTCTCACTGTTTCCATTGTTTCCCCATCTATTTGCCATGAAGTGATGGGGCCAGATGCCATGATATTAGTTTTCTGAACTTTGAGTTTTAAACCGACTTTTTCACTCTCCTCTTTCACTTTCATCAAGAGGCTCTTTAGTTCTTTTCGCTTTCTGCCATAAGTGTGTGTCATCTGCATATTTGAAATTATTGACATTTCTCCTGGCAAGCTTGATTCCAGCTTGTGCTTCAGCCAGTCCAGCATTTCTCATGAGTACTCTGCATATAAGCTAAATAAGCAGCATGACAATATATAGCCTTGGTGTACTCCTTTTCCTATTTGGAACCAGTCTTTTGCTCCATGTCCAGTTCTAACTTGCTCCTTGACCTGCATACAGATTTCTCAGGAGGCAAGTCAGGAGGTCTGGTATTCCCATCTCGTTAAGAATTTCCCTCAGTTTTTTGTGCTCCATATAGTGTAGGGCCACCCAAGAGGGACAGGTCATGGTGGAGAATTCTGACCAGTCAGAATGCCCATCATCAAAAAATCTACAAACAACAAATGCTGGAGAAGATGTGGAGAAAAGGAAACTCTCTTACACTATTAATGAGAATGTAAAATGATACAGCCATTATGGAGAACAATATGGAGATAACTTAAAAACTAGAAATAAATCTACCATACTACCTAGGGATCCCACTACTGGGCATGTACCCTGAGGAGACCATAACTGAAAAAGACACATATATCTCCAAGGTTTATCACAGTACTATTTACAATAGCTAGGACATGAAAGCATCCTAGATGTTCATCAACAGATAATGGATAAAGAAAATGTGGTACATATATAGAATGAAATATTGCTCAACCATAGAAAATAAAGAATTTTTTTAATTTAATAATATATTTAATTAAAGAAATATATCCAATATATCACGAATTCAACATGTAACCAATATAAAACTATAAGTGAAATATTTTATATCCCTCCTTTTCACACTAAGTCTTTGAAATTCTGTGTATATTTCAATTCTTGCTTGACCATTTTATTTTTTTAATTTATTTTTCTTTAATTAATTTTTATTTTTTAGTTTGTTTTGCTTTACAGTACTGTATTCATTTTGCTACACATCAACATGAATCAGCCACGAGTGTACATGAACTCCCAATCCCGACCCCCACCTCCCCTCTTCCGCCCCACACCCTCTCTCTGGATTATCCCTGTGCATCAGTCCCAAGCATCCTGCATCCTGCAGTTCAAGTGAGATGGATGAACCTAGAGCCTGTTACACAGAGGAAGTAAGTTAGAAAAAGAAAACAGATATTGTATACTAACACACATATCTGGAATCTAGAAAATGGTATTGATGAACCTATTTGTAAGAAAGAAATGGAGATGCAGGTATAGAGAACAGACTTGTGGACACAGGATGGGAAGGAGAGAGTAGGAGAAATGGAAAAATAGCATCAATGTATATACACTATAGTGTGTAAATTAGATAGCTTGTGAGAAGTTCCTGTATAACAGGAAGCTGAGATTGGCACTCTGTGATGATCTAGAGGGGCAGAATATGAGAAGGGGAGGGAGGCTCACGAGGAAGGGAGTATATGTACAATTATGGCTGATTTGTTTTCTTGTATGCAGAAACCAACACAACATTGTAAAACAATTTTCCTCCAATTAAAAACAATAAAGGAAGAAATGTTTAATTTTTTTCATCAAATTTTCCAACCAGAAGATTGCAGACTTTAATAGAGCCCTTATAGTTAAATATTTCATTATTGATCCATTTTTCTCTACAAAAATGGAGATTATCATAGTGCCAACTTTAAATGTGTTAGCACATAACTTCTAATTCTCATAGAGACTAGTGTGTCAGAACTTAGACCTTTGATTATTCTTTTAAGGAGACAACATAGTACATATGACTTGTGTCATATAACACTGCAACCAAGTGCAATATTTCTGCAAAGCCTATAGTATTTACCTTAAGTGGGATGAGTTAAGATTATAAATTAAACACTGTCCATTCAGGATAGTTTTTACGACTAAATGAGTTGAGATCTCATCTCTCTGCTAATTGAGCTTAAAACAAACTTTTCGAATGTTAGAATCCTAGACCAGAAATTACACTCCTGTATATATATATATATATATATATATATATATATAAAACACTTAGATACTTACCATAGTATCTGCCATATGGTCATATTCAGCAGACATTTTTCAATTGTTATTGTTATTATTATCACCTAATTTGGAACTCAAGAAGGTAATATTGTCATCTTTTTCTTACACCCTTCTTTCTCTCTCTTAAACAAGTAAAGATTCAGGGCATTTTAATTATAAAGCAAATTCTACATGATGAGGTAATTTGTCATGGTGCTTACATAAAATACAACTCCTTTTCCAGAACCAAAGACCAGTAATATTTCTGAAAACATTGCTTATTGTTGCATAAATTGTTTGTCATCAAAAACAAAAATGATAGTCCTCTATAGCCATACTCACCAGCTATCAAACATACATTTAAAAAGTCAATAACTTAATTAAATTAGTAAGTAAATGGCAATCATTATAACTGTGTTGCTGTAATTGTTGCTATAATTTTGATTATCAAGTTTTTCACTCATCACCATTTATAAACAGGAAAAATATAAAACCATGAAAGATTCTTCATAGTTAGTTCTAAAAATGAATAATGAACAAATAAGATCATGGCATCTGATATCATCACTTCATGGCAGATAGATGGGGAAACGATGGAAACTGTGACAGACTTTATTTTCTTGGGCTCCCAAATGACTGCAGATGATGACTACTGCCATGAAATTAAAAGATGCTTACTCCTTGGAAGAAAAACTATGACAAACCTAGACTTAACTGAACTAATGAATAATTAAAAATGTATATTTAAGCTCACTTTGACATTTTCCAAAGAGTCACCCCTCCCTGCCAAAAAATGAGATTTTTAAACCTAATTTCTAAATGTATAACAGAACTGATTGGGGCGGGGGGTGGGGGGGAATGAAACAGAACTAAGTAACACTCTATAACCAAACCGTTGATCAAAACCAAATCTTTATTAAATGACATTCTTTTAAAAGTTAAAAAGTACATAGTTACAGCTACAAAATAAGTAATTCACAGGGATATATAACATTTTGTTGTTGTTTAGTCACTTAGTCATGTGCAACTGTTTTGTGACCCTGTCGACTGTAGCCCACTAGGCTCCTTTGTCTGTGTGATTTCTCAGGCAAGAATATTGGAATGGGTTGCCATTTCCTTCTCCAGGGGACAGTCTCAATCCAGGGACTGAACCCACACCTCCTCCTGACAGGCAGATTCTCTACCACTGAGCCACCTGAATAGCCCCATAATTAATAATACTGCATTGTATGTTTTAAAGTTGCGGGAGAATAGACCTTAAAAATTTTCATCATGGGGAAAAACTTGCAACTATGTATGATGAGAAGATCTTAACTAGACTCATTCTGATCAGCTTGCAATATATACAGATATAAAATCATTATGTTGTACACCTGAAACTATTAGAACATTATATGTCAATTATATCTAAATTTTAAAATTCTTATTAAATGACATTTTACACTCAAGACATGAAAATCTTCAATTCCATAAGAAAGTTACTTATATTTGGTCCAAATCTATAAGAAAAAAAAACTCTTGGGACAAAATACTAAGTATTGTTTTTATCAGATTAATGATTAATTCTATCCCAGGCTCTTTCTAAATCCATTTCTAACTTATAAATAGGACTGACACTTCTATTTAAAGTAGTTTCTTTTGTTTTCTTTTCTTTTTTTTCTTTTTCTTTCTTTCTTTCTTTCTTTCTTTCTTTCTTTTTTTTTTTTTTTACCATTTTCCCCCAATTGTTCAACTGCTTACCTAAAATTATTGAGATCTATTTGAAGAACTAACCTGGGACTTTTGTGTATGCTGCTAACTCGCTTCAGTCATGTCCAATTTTGTGTGCTCTCATGGACTATAGTCTGCCAATCCCCTCTGTCCATGGGATTCTCCAGGCAAGAATACTAGAGTGGATTGTCGTGCCCTCCTTTGGACTTTTATGTACTTATATCTAATCTTGACTATGTTGAATAAAAACTGTAAAAGATGGGCGATAATAACCATTACTACTTAGAGTTATTATGTGGGTCCAATTCAATTTCAAAAAAAAAAAAAAAACTAATTTCAACTACTACTTGCTCAGTAAAGACATGTAAAGGGTTATGTGGCCTATAAACACAATAAAATTTTAATATTATTTACTCTTCAGTTCGGTTCAGTTCAGTCGCTCAGTCGTGTCTGACTCTGTGACCCTATGAATTGCAGCCACCAGGCCTCCCTGTCCAACACCAACTCCCGGAGTTCACTCAAACTCACGTCCATCGAGTCGGTGATGCCATCCAGCCATCTCATTCTCTGTCGTCCCCTTCTTCTCCTGCCTCAATCCCTCCCAGCATCAGAGTCTTTTCCAGTGAGTCAACTCTTCGCATGAGGTGGCCAAGGTACTGGAGTTTCAGCTTTAGCATCATTCCTTCCAAAGAACACTCAGGACTGATTTCCTTTAGAATGGACTAGTTGGATCTCCTTGCAGTCCAAGGGACTCTCAAGTGCAGTTCAAATGCACCAATTCTTTGGCGCTTATCTTTCTTCACAGTCCAACTTTCATATTCATTCATGACTACTAGAAAAACCATAGCCTTGACTAGATGGAGCTTTGTTGGCAAAGTAATGTCTCTGCTTTTAAATATACTGTCTAGGTTGGTCATAACTTTCCTTCCAAGGAGTAAGTGTCTTTTAATTTCATGGCTGCAGTCACCATCTGCAGTGATTTTGGAGCCCAAAAAAACAAAGTCTGACACTGGTTCCACTGTTTCCCCATCTATTTCCCATGAAGTGATGGGACTAAATGCCATGATCTTAGTTTCCTAAAGATTGAGCTTTAAGCAAACTTTTTCACTCTCCTCTTTCACTTTCATCAAGAGGCTTTTTAGTTCCTCTTCACTTTCTGCCATAGCGTGGTGTCACCTGAATATCTCAGGTTATCGATATTTCTCCCAGCAATCTTGATTCCAGCTGTGCTTCTTCCAGAACAGTGTTTCTCATGATGTACTCTGCATAGAAGTTAAATAAGCAGGGTGACAATATACAGCCTTGGTGTACTCCTTTTCCTATTTGGAACCAGTCTGTTGTTCCATGTCCAGTTCTAACTGTTGCTTCCTGACCTACATACAGATTTCTCAAGAGGCAGGTCAGGTGGTCTGGTATTACCATCTCTTTCAGAATTTTCCACAGTTTATTGTGATGCACACAATCAAAGGCTTTGGCATAGTCAATAAAGCAGAAATATATTTTTCCTGGAACTCTCTTGCTTTATCCATGATCCAGCAGATGTTGGCAATTTGATGTCTGGTTCCTCTGCCTTTTCTAAAACCAGCTTGAACATCTGGAAGTTCACTGTTCACGTATTGCTGAAACCTGGCTTGGAGAATTTTGAGCATTACTTTACTAGCATGTGAAATGAGTGCAATTGTGTGGTAGTTTGAGCATTCTTTGGCATTGCCTTTCTTTGGGATTGGAATGAAAACTGACTTTTTCCAGTCCTGTGGCCACTGCTGAGTTTTCCAAATTTGCTGGCATATTGGGTGTAGCACTTTCACAGCATCATCTTTCAGGATTTGAACTAGCTCTACTGGAATTCCATTACCTCCACTAGCTTTTTTTGTAGTGATGCCCTCCAAGGCCCACTTGACTTCACATCCCAGATTCAAAGTCCTTTAATACAAAATCCATGAGTCATTTATTAGACATATTCTAAACAGCTAGATACAAGCTAATTTGCATGCATTTTTAGTAACTTAGCATCCTTTAAGGAGAAAGTTCTTAAAGAATTATAAATATCATCCAGAGTTACTAATAAATGGAGTCATCATTAGAGAAGTCCGAGGCCTAGGTATCAGGACATTGTGTGACTTCCTTATGTTGTTTCTAGTTGGAGCAATATGACACCATACAGAAGAACAGACCCCAAACTCACTAAGGTCCCAGGGTGAGCAATCAACTGGTCTGAGTCCATCCCTGGAATCAAATCTGTTGAAGTATTTCATGATCTTACTTTTTTAAGAAAGGAATGGATATTTATGATAGGGAGGAAAAAAAAGGAAGAAGACATGCTATCAAGGGCATTTTATCTTGGAAACTGGCAATGTATTATACATCTCTAATTTTCTACTTCTATTTTCATCAACAAACCATTGCCAGATTTTTCTACAGACTAAAACTGCAGTTATATTGTATGCTCTCATTTAATCATTCCAAAAAATGTTATCATCCTCATTTTGCAGGGAAGAAAATTCAGATGCTAAGTAATTTGCTAAGGCCATACAGCTGTGGCAGAACTGAACTTCAGATTCATAGAGGTATGGAACCCATTTTCTGTTGGCTGCACTATATTGGGAAACCATGCAAATCAGGCAGAGGAGGAAAGAAGCAACTCAAGCAGGTAGATTAGAATGGAAATAACCAGATATCACCAGAGTAGAGTCAAGAGTCCAGCTTAGGTGAAGTAGTGCTTTTAAAATATGAAATCTGAGCTATACTTTAAGATCTCATTACTGACTTAGACGTATAAAATGGAACACAGTGGGTGGATGTCAGAAAGGGAATATGAACTCATCAGAAAGAAGATTCATATCCTCAGAACAAGAATGGAGAGTGAGATTTATACAAAAAAAAAAAAAAAAGAAGAAGAAGAAGAAAAGAAAACGAACAAAAGAGAGAATGGGTCTAATGGAAACTTAAAGAGATCCAAATCAGAAAAGTAACTACATAGAAAACATTATTAAGACTATAATAATTTAAAAATAAGGAAAACTGAAGCATGAATCATTAGCTTCTGAAATTTGAGTCGAGCCAAATTTTTAAGCCAGAAGAGAGGGCTGAATCATCTGATTTCAAAGGCAGGAAAATTGGAACAAATTATTAAATTGAGAAAAAAGAATGAGGAGCAGAATTGTGGTTTGTTTATTTTTAGAGGTTAAATGAGAGACTCTTTTCAAACATGTATTAAAAGCATCTGATTCCACTAATAAACTTTAAAAAGTAGAACAGGGAAAATAATTCTACTTCTGTGTTTCACTGAGTATTTTGTAACTGTTTACATGGGTGTGTTTGGGTGGAAAAAAAAAATTTTTTTTACACTTTCTAATTATCCAGTACCCCAATCTGAAATTCTAAAATTTTGTTTATGATAACACAATTATTTTTACAGTAGCTAAAGAGCTATGAGCAAAAGAGGATTATTACTCATGTTGAGAAAAAAAAAAGGCAACTAAAAACTCTTAAACAATAAAGAACAGGTTCCCATGCCAATATCCAAAGTGACAAAGCCAAAACATGCAAATAAGGAAAATGTTATGTGCTGGGAAGCCCAACTGACCTTGTAGTGATTTGGTCTCCAAACGTCATAGTAATATTTCTACAATTTAACCAAATATAGTCAGACTTGGATGTATTTTGCTGACTCTTTGGGACAAATTTATCAGCGGGCATCCAAACTCAAATAGAAGTTTTATATCCTGCTCACCAGGGAAGCCCAAAATTATTTATTTATTTGATTGCATTGGATCTTAATTGCAGGATGCAGGATCTTCCATGAGGCACACAGACTCTGTACCTGTAGCCTGGAGGCCCCAGGGCATGTGGGATCTTAGTTCTATAATCAGGGATCAAACCCTTGTTGCCTGTATTGCAAGGCAGATTTTTAACCATTGCACCATGAGGGAAGTCCCACCACCTACACATGATATATAGAATTCAAACTGAGTCATTCACATACTGAGTCATAAGAATTATGAATTCCTCACGAAGGTTAAATATGGTCCAGATTCCATCAAAGAAAATAAATTAAATTATTTGTTCAGTGAATATTGTTAGGAGTTCTAGGAAAAGCTGTAATGTATTACTATTTTAGGAAAGCTAACAGACCACCTACCAAATGATAGCAGAAAAGCTACCACATGGTTTTCTGCAGTGAATCCCTTTCCTTCTCTTTGCTAATTTAATTTAAGAGTGTTTCACTCTTCTCTTTTTTCCATTTGTTGCTACCAATAGGGAGGAGTCTTAGTAATGTTTATAATGGGTGTTAGAAAGCTATAGCTTAAGAAAAAATAATCTTAGCAGATATGCTGCTGCTGCTGCTGCTGCTGCTAAGTTGCTTCAGTCGTGTCCGACTCTGTGTGACCCCATAGACGGCAGCCCACCAGGCTCCTCCATTCCTGGGATTCTCCAGGCAAGAACACTGGAGTGGGTTGTCATTTCCTTCTCTGATGCATGAAAGTGAAAAGTGAAAGTGAAGTCGTGTCTGACTCTTAGTGGCCCCGTGGACTGCAGCCCACCAGGCTCCTCTGTCCATGGGATTTCCAGGCCAGAGTACTGGAGTGGGGTGTCATTGCCTTCTCCTAGCTCATATCAAATAAAAATGTAATTTGGTAAAGAAATGATTTTTCTATCTTAACTATGTATTCTAAATAAAAGAAAGCTACAAACTGCCTACTTTACATTTTTCATCATGAAAACAAATCTTAGACCCTGTGTATTAATCTGCCAGACAGCAAGCAATAAATTGATATGAGACATATTGACATAATGAACACAGTTTACTATAGTAGTAATAACTATGCTGCTGGAGAATTAAAGTCTCCAAGAAAATTTTTCAAGAGTTTGTATGCCATCATTTATATGACTTCAAAATAAACATATAATTTAGGATTTTTCTAATCATGATTAGATGCAACTATAATAATGTGAATGATAAAATGTTGGAATTATCCATTCCTCAAATTTTGGCAGTTTAAGGAACTGGACTAACTCAGTTGAGCCAGCAAGATTCATTTCACAACAGAGAACCCACTTGGTCATCTTAAAGGGTTAAGAGGCTTCAATTGGATGGTTTCTTCAAAAGTTAGCTCCAGAAAGGGGTAATGTGGTGATTTTAAGAATGTGAAATTGAAGTTCAAAGAGCTAGAAATTTTTACCAGGCAAGTGACTTGTGCACTAAGCACAGGCGGCTGTGACCGGCACACAAAGTGCAGCCAAGAGGAGTTACCCCATGGTCGAGGTCAGAGACAGAAGCTGGGAGGACCCCATGCCCGAAGGGCAGCGGCCAAGAGGAGTTACCCACGACCAAGGTCAGGGGCAGTGGCCAAAAGTGCCAGGCTGCGACGGCACAGGAACAGCCAAGAGGAGCTACTCCGAGTCCGAGGTCAGAGGTAGCAGCTGGGAGGAGCAACCCAACGTCCAAGGGTGGTGTCTGCTTGGGCACAGGAGGGCCTAGAGAAGCCATCCCATGCTGAAGGTCAGGAAGGGCGGCGGTGAGGAGATGCACCTCATCCAAGGTAAGGAATAGCAGCTACGCTTTGCTGGAGCAGCCATGAAGATATCCCCACATCCAAGGTAAGAGAAACCAAGTAAGATGGTAGGTGTTACAAGAGGGCATCAGAAGGCAGACACACTGAAACCATACTCACAGAAAACTAGTCAATCTAATCACACTAGGAGCACACCCTTGTCTAACTCAGTGAAACTGAGCCATGCCCGTGGGGCAACCAAAGACGAGTAGGTCATTGTGGAAAGGTCTGACAGAATGTGGTCCACTGGAGAAGGGAATGGGAAACCACTTCAGTATTCTTGCCTTGAGAACCCCATGAACAGTATGAAAAGGCAAAATGATAGGATCCTGAAAAGGGAACTCCCCAGGTTAGTAGGTGCCCAATATGCTATTGGAGATCAGTGGAAAAATAACTCCAGAAAGAATGAAGAGATGGCGCCAAAGCAAAAACAATACCCAGCTGTGGATGTGACTGGTGATAGAAGCAAGGCCTGATGCTGTAAAGAGCAGTATTGCATAGGAACCTGGAATGTCAGGTCCATGAATCAAGGCAAATTGGAAGTGGTCAAACAAGAAATGTCAAGAGTGAACATCAACATTCTAGGAAACAGCAAACTAAAATGGACTGGAACGGGTGAATTTAACTCAGATGAACATTATGTCTACTACTCTGGGCAGGAATCCCTCAGAAGAAATGGAATAGCCGTCATGGTCAACAAAAGAGTCTGAAATGCAGTACTTGGATACAATCTCAAAAATGACAGAATGATCTCTGTTCATTTCCAAGGCAAACCATTCAATATCACAGTAATCTAAGTCTATGTCCCAACCAGTAATGCTGAAGGTGAACGGTTCTATAAAGACCTAGAAGACCTTTTAGAACACCGAAAAAAGATGTCCTTTTCATTATAGGGGACTGGAATGCAAAAGTAGGAAGTCAAGAAACACCTGGAATAACAGGCAAATTTGGCCTTGGAATGCAGAATGAAGCAAGGTAAAGACTAATAGAGTTTTGCCAAGAAAATACACTGGTCATAGCAAACACCCTCTTCCAACAACACAAGAGAAGACTCTTACATAGACATCACCAGATGGTCAACACTGAAATCAAATTGATTATATTCTTTGCAGCCAAAGATGGAGAAGCTCTATACAGTCAACAAAAACAAGACCAGGAACTGATGGTGGCTCAGATCATGAACTCCTTATTACCAAATTCAGACTTAAATTGAAGAAAGTAGGGAAAACCACTAGACTATTCAGGTATGACCTCAATCAAATCCCTTATGATTATACAGTGGAAGTGAGAAATAGATTTAAAGGCCTAAATCTGATAGAGTGTCTGATGAACTATGGAATGAGGTTCGTGACATTGTACAGGAGACAGGAATCAAGAACATTACCATGGAAAAGAAACGCAAAAATGTAAAATGGCTGTCTGGGGAGGCCTTACAAATAGCTGTGGAAAGAAGAAAAGCGAAAAGCAAAGGAGAAAAGGAAAGATATAACCATCTGAATGCAGAGTTCCAAAGGATAGCAAGAAGAGATAAGAAAGCCTTCTTCAGCGATCAATGCAAAGAAATAGAGGAAAACAACAGAATGGGAAAGACTAGAGATCTCTTCAAGAAAACTAGAGATACCAAGGGAATATTTCATGCAAAGATGGGCTCGATAAATGACAGAAATGGTATGGATCTAACAGAAGCAGAAGATATTAACAAGACGTGGCAAGAATACACAGAAGAACTGTACAAAAAAGATCTTCACAACCCGGACAATCACGATGGTGTGATCACTCATCTAGAGCCAGACATTCTGGAATGTGAAGTCAAGTGGGCCTTAGAAGCATCACTATGAAGAAAGCTAGTGGAGGTGATGGAATTCCAGTTGAGCTCTTTCAAATCCTGAAAGATGGTGCTGTGAAAGTACTGAACTCAATATGCCAGAAAATTTGGAAAACTCAGCAGCGGCTGCAGGACTGGAAAAGGTCAGTTTTCATTCCAATTCCAAAGAAAGTCAAAGCCAAAGAATGCTCAAACTACTGCACAATTGCACTCATCTCACATGCTAGTAAAGTAATGCTCAAAATTCTCCAAGACAGGCTTCAGCAATACATGAACTGTGAACTTTCTGATGTTCAAGCTGGTTTTAGAAAAGGCAGAGGAACAAGAGATCAAATTGCCAACATCTGCTGAATCATCAAAAAAGCAAGAGAGTGCCAGAAAAACATCTATTTCTGCTTTAATGACTATGCCAAAGCCTTTGACTGTGTGGATCATAATAAACCGTGGAAAATTCTGAAAGAGATGGGAATACCAGACCACCTGACCTGTCTCTTGAGAAATCTGTATGCAGGTCAGGAAGCAACAGTTAGAACTGGACATGGAACAACAGACTGGCTCCAAGTAGAAAAAGGAGTACATCAAGGCTGTATATTGTCACCCTGCTTATTTAACTTATATGCAGAATACATCATGAGAAATGCTGGACTGGAGGAAACACAAGCTGAAATCAAGATTGCCAGGAGAAATCTCAATAACCTCAGATAGGCAGATGACACCACCCTTATGGCAGAAAGTGAAGAGGAACCAAAAAGCCTCTTGATTAAAGTGAAAGAGGAGAGTGAAAAAGTTGGCTTAAAGCTCAATATTCAGAAAACGAAGATCATGGCATCTGGCCCCATCACTTCATGGGAAATAGATGGGGAAACAGTAGAAACAGTGTCAGACTTTATTTTGGGGGGCTCCAAAATCACTGCAGATGGTGACTGCAGCCATGAAATTAAAAGGCGCTTA
>SJXQ01010964.1:41683-56054 GCA_006408695.1 Aepyceros melampus | reverse complement strand
CCAAAATCACTGCAGATTGTGACTGCAGCCATGAAATTAAAAGATGCTTACTCTTTGGAAGGAAAGTTATGACCAACCTAGATAGTATATTCAAAAGCAGAGACATTACTTTGCCGACTAAGGTCCATCTAGTCAAGGCTATGGTTTTTCCTTTGGTCATGTATGGATGTGAGAGTTGGACTGTGAAGAAGGCTGAGCGCCAAAGAATTGATGCTTTTGAACTGTGGTGTTGGAGAAGAGTCTTGAGAGTCCCTTGGACTACAAGGAGATCCAACCAGTCCATTGTGAAGGGATTAGCCCTGGGATTTCTTTGGAAGGAATGATGCTAAAGCTGAAACTCCAGTACTTTGGCCACCTCATGCAAAGAGTTGACTCATTGGAAAAGACTCTGATGGTTCGAGGGGTTGGGGGCAGGAGGAGAAGGGGACGACCGAGGATGAGATGGCTGGATGGCATCACTGACTCAATGGACGTGAGTCTGAGTGAACTTCAGGAGTTGGTGATGGACAGGGAGGCCTGGCGTGCTGCGATTCATGGGGTTGCAAGAGTCGGACACAACTGAGCGACTTAACTGAACTGAACTGAGGTACTATCTCCTGGACTTGAAGTCCTAAAATTTCTTACTGAATAAAACATTCTCAATTTTTAGATTGTGAATATTTTTAAGTCAACATCTAACATATTTTTAGGGACTTTTGTCAATATTGATCATTCATTTCCTTAAAAATAGACAATATAGTCTTTAAATCAACTGAACTGGAATGAATAAACAACAATATCTAATGCAAACTAAAGAAAAATGAAGAGTGAAGGCTCCAGCTCCTCCATATTATGGCCCTTTCTCTCTTTCTTCAAGATAACATGTCTCCCAATATTGTCAAATATTGGTAAAAATAAGCTTCTTTCTAATTTTTAAGACATCAAATTAAAGTAAAACAAATCTATGATTTTCTGTCTTGAAATATAGAGGACCATTTTGAGTACTTTGAGTACTTAGAGTTATTTTATTTCTATATGGTAAGTCACTCAGTGGTGTCTGACTCTTCGCGACCCTGTGGACTGTAGACTGCCAGTCTCCTCTCTCCATGGGATTCTCCAGACAAGAATACTGGAGTGGTTTACTATTTCCTTCTCCAGGGGATCTTCCCAACCCAGGGATCAAACCCGGGTATCCCGTATTGGAGGCAGATGCTTTAACCTCTGTGCCATCAGGGAAGCCCCTGTCAAATAATCATATACTTATACATTGAGTTGGAAGCCAGCATCAACATATATGTTAAATATGGGCAAAAATAAGCTTCTTTCTGATTTTTAAGACATCAAATTAATGTAAAACAAATCTATGATTTTCTGTCTTGAAATCTAGAAGATCATTTTGAGTACTTTGAGTACTTAGAGTTATTTTATTTCTATATGGAAATGACTGCACTAGAGCAAATATTACTTGAAATGAAGGAAACAATTAGGAGATACTTTTATATTTCATAAATGAAATAATGAACTAGGTTTCTGGAGTCCTATGTGAGAAACATTGTAATGGAAAATTGATGATGCTTATTGAATAGTTCAATGCAGGGAGTGATGTAGAAAGACATAAAAATAATTCTGAAGTTTCAACACTGAAAATAAGAACAGTAATTACTGGGCTGGCCAAAAGTTCATAAAATCCGAATGAACATTTTGATCAACTCAATATTAAAAGAAATCAGGTTTGGGGCTCTGATTATGGTCTTGCTTTTTGACGTTTTGAGAATGAGGATTGGGTGGAGCATCAAAATATGAACAGTCAGCTATCAAAAAGAAATATGATTAGAATGTCCCATAGAGTTTTTTTTTCCCTTTATGTTTTTTTAAATTTATTTTCTTATTGAAGGATAATTGCTTTACAGAATTTTGTTGTTTTCTGTCAAACCTCAACATAAAATCAGCCATAGGTATACTTATATCCCCTCCCTTTTGAACCTCACTCACATCTCCCTCCCCATCCCACCCCTCTAGGTTGATACAGAGTCCCTGTTTGAGTTGCCTGAGCCATACAGCAAATTTGCCTTGGCTATCTATTTTACATATGGTAAGATAAGTTTCCACGTAACTGTTTCCATACCTTTCCTCTCCTCTTCCCATGTCCATAAGTCTATTCTCTATGTCTGTTTCTCCATTGCTGCCCTGTAAATAAATTCTTCATTACCATTTTCCTAGATTCCATATACATGCATTAGAGTATATTTATCTTTCTCTTTCTCACTTCACTCTGTATAATAGGGTCTAGGTTCATCCACCTCATCAGAACTAACAAAAATGTGTCCCTTTTTATGGCTGAATAATATTTCATTGTGTATATGTACCACAACTTCTTTATCATTCATCTGTCCATGGGCATCTAGGTTGCTTCCAAGTTCTTCTTCTGCTGCTGCTGCTAAGTCACTTCAGTTGTGTCTGACTCTTAGCAACCCCATGAATTGCACCCCACCAGGCTCCTCTGTCCATTTTTACATATGGTAAGATAAGTTTCCACGTAACTGTTTCCATACCTTTCCTCTCCTCTTCCCATGTCCATAAGTCTATTCTCTATGTCTGTTTCTCCATTGCTGCCCTGTAAATAAATTCTTCATTACCATTTTCCTAGATTCCATATACATGCATTAGAGTATATTTATCTTTCTCTTTCTCACTTCACTCTGTATAATAGGGTCTAGGTTCATCCACCTCATCAGAACTAACAAAAATGTGTCCCTTTTTATGGCTGAATAATATTTCATTGTGTATATGTACCACAACTTCTTTATCATTCATCTGTCCATGGGCATCTAGGTTGCTTCCAAGTTCTTCTTCTGCTGCTGCTGCTAAGTCACTTCAGTTGTGTCTGACTCTTAGCAACCCCATGAATTGCACCCCACCAGGCTCCTCTGTCCATGGGATTTTCCAGACAAGAGTACTGGAGTGGGGTGCTTCCATGTTCTAGCTTTTGTAAATAGTGCTACAATGAACAATGGGATACATGTGTCTTTTTCAATTTTGGTTTCCTTAGGGTATATGCCTAGGAGTGGGATTGCTGGTCATATGGTGGTTTTATTCCTAGTTTTTAAAGGAATCTCCATATCATCTTCCATAATGGCTATATCAATTTACATTCCAACCAATAGTGCAAGAGCATTCCCTTTTCTCCACACCCTCTCCAGCATTTATTGTTTGTAGACTTTTTGATGATGGCCATTCTGACAGGTGACATCTCATTGTGGTTTTCATTTGCATTTCTCTAATAATGAACAATGCTGAGCATCTTTTCATGTGTTTGTTAGCCATCTGTATGTCATCTTTGGAGAAATGTCTGTGTAGGACTTTTTTGATTGGGTTATTTGCTTTTCTGGCATTGAGTTGTATGAGTTGCTTGTATATTTTGGAAATGAATCCTTTGTCAGTTGTTTCATTTGCTATTATTTTCTCCCATGTTGAGGGTTGTCTTTTCACCTTGCTTATATTTTACTTTGCTGTGCAAAGCTTTTAAGTTTAATCAGGCCCCATTTGTTTACTTCTGTTTTTATTTCTGTTAATCTAGGGGGTGGTCATAGAGGATCTTGCTTTGGTTTATGTCATCGAGTGTTCTGCATACGGTTTCCTCTAGTTTTATAGTTTCTGGTCTTACATTTAAGTCTTTAATCCATTTTGAGTTTATCTTTGTGTGTGGTGTTAGGAGGTGTTCTAATTTCATTCTTTTACATGTAGCTGTCCAATTTTCCCAGCACCATTTATTGAAGAGGCTGTCTTTGCCCCATTGTATATTCTTGCCTCTTTTGTCAAAAATAAGGTACCCATAGGTGCATGGGTTTCTTTCTGGGGTTTCTATCTTATTCCATTGGTCTATATTTCTGTTTTTGTGCCAATATCATACTGTCTTGATGACTGCAGCTTTGTAGTATAATCTGAAGTCATTCTTCTTTCTCAAGACTGATTTAGCTATTCAGAGTCTTTGGTGTTTCCATATAAATTGTGAATTTTGTTTTTTGCTCTAATTCTGTGAAAAATTACCCCCATTGGTAATTTGATAGGGATTAAGATGAATCTGTCTGAGAAGGCGAGACACCCCACTCCAGTACTCTTGCCTGGAAAATCCCATGGACAGAGGAGCCTGATAGGCTGCAGTTGATGGGGTCACGAAGAGTCAGACATGACTGAGCAACTTCACGTTCACTTTTCACTTTCATGCATTGGAGAAGGAAATGGCAACCCACTCCAGTGTTCTTGCCTGGAGAATCCCAGGGTCGGGGGAGCCTGTTGGGCTGCTGTCTATCGGGTCACAGAGTTGGACACGACTGAAGCGACTTACCAGCAGCAGCAAGATGAATCTGTACATTGTATTAGGTAGTATAGACATTTCCTAATGTCTTCGAACCCAGGAACATGTAATATCTCTCCTGTTCATGTCACTTTTGATTTCTTTCATCAGTGTTTTATACTTTTCTGTATACAGTTATTTTGTCTCATTAGGTAGGTTTATTCCTAGATATTTTATTCTTTTTGTTGCAATGGTGAATAGGATTGATTCCTTAATTTTTCTTTCTGATTTTTCATTGTTAGTATATAGGAATGCAAGTGATTTCTGTGTATTGATTTTGTATCCTGTGACTTTACTAAATTCACTAATTAGCTCTAGTAATTTTCTGATAATATCTTTAGGGTTTTCTTTGTGTAGTATCAAGTTATCTGCAAACAGTGAGAGTTTTACTTCTTTTCCAATATGTATTCCTTTTATTCCTTTTTCTTCTCCTATTGCCACAGTTAGGACTTCCAAACCTATGTTGAATAATAGTGGTGAGAGTGGATACCCTTGTCTTGTTCTGATCTTAGAGGGAATGCTTTCTGTTTTTCCCCATTGAGAATAATGTTTACTGTGGGATTATTATATATGGCCTTTACTGTGTTGAGACAGGTTTCTTCTATGCCCATTTTTTGAAGATTTTTATCATAAATAGGTGGTGAATTTTGTCAAAGGATTTTCCTGCACCTATTGACATTATTATATGATTTTTATCTTTTTTGTTAATATAGTGTATCACATTGAATGATTTGTATATATCAAAGAATCCTTGCACGCTTTGAAAAACTTGATTGGATCATGGTGTACGAGCTGTTTAATGTACTGTTGGATTCTGTTTGCTAGAATTTTGTTGAGGATATTTCCATCTATGTTCATCAGTGATATTGACCTGTAATTTTCTTTTTTGTGTTGTCTTTGCATGGCTTCAGTATCAGGGTGATCGTGGCCTCATAGAATGAGTTTGGATGTTACCTTCCTCTGCACCATTTTGAAAGAATTTTAGAAGGATAAGCATTAATTCTTCTCTAAACGTTTGATACAATTCACCTGTAAAGCCATCTGGTCCTGGGCTTTTGTTTTGGGGGAGATTTTTGATAACAGTCTCAATATTAGTGCTTGTAATTGGATTGTTTGTGATATCTATTTCTTCTTGGTTCAATCTTGGAAGATTTGACTTTTCTAAGAATCTGTCCATTTCTTTCAGATTGTCCGTTTTCTTGCTATATAGTTGCTAATAATAGTCTGCTATAATCCTTTGTATTTCTGCATTGTTTGTTGTAACCTCTACTTTTTCATTTCTAATTATGTTGATTTGATTCTTCTCTCTTTTTTTTCTTGATGAGTCTGGCTAAAAGTTTTGTTTATTTTGTTTATCTTCTCAAAGAACCAGCTTTCAGCTTTATTAATCTTTACTATTGTTTCTTTCATTTCTTTTTCAATTATTTCTGCTCAGAACTTTATGATTTCTTTCCTTCTGCTAACTTTGGTTTTTTTTTTTTTTTTTTCTTCTTCTTTTTCCAATTGTTTTAAGTGTAAATTTCGGTTGTCTAGTCAATGTTTTTTCTTATTTCTTGAGGAAGGATTGTATTGCTATAAACGTCCCTTTTAGAATTGCTTTTGCTGCATCCCATAGGTTTTGAGTTGTCTTGTTTTCATTTGTCATTTGTTTCTAGGAATTTTTTTAATTCCCTTTTGATTTCTTCAGTAACCTGTCCGTTTAGAAATGTATTGTTTAATCTACATGTGCTTGTGGTTTTTTACAGGGTTTGTTTTGTTGTTGTCGTTGTTGTTGTCTTTGTAATTGAATCTAGTCTCATAGTGTTGTGGTCAGAAAAGATGCTCGATATGATTTTAATTTTATTAAATTTACTGAGGCTTGACTTGTGACCCAAGATGTGCTCTATCCTGGAGAATGTTCCATATACACTTGCGAATAAAGTGTATTCTGCATTTGAATGGAATGTCCTGAAGTTATCAGTGAGTTCCAGCTGGCTTAATGTGTCACTTAAGGCTTGTATTTCCTTGTTAATTTTCTGTTTTGATGATTTGTCCATATGTGTAAGTGGGATGTTAAATTCTTCTACTATTATTGTGTTACTGTCTGTTTCTCATTTTATGTCTGTTAGTGTTTGTCCTAAGTACTGACATGCTCCTATGTTGGGTGCATAGATATTTACAATTGTTATGTCTTCCTCTTGGACTGATCCCTTGATCATTATGTAGTGTCCTTCATGGTCTCTTGTAATATTCTTTATTTTAAGGTCTATTTTGTCTGATATCAGGATTACTACTCCTGCTTTCTTTTTATTTCCATTTGCATGGAATATATTTTTCTATCCTCTCATTTTCAGTCTATACGTGTTTTGATGTCTGAAGTAGGTTTCTTGTAAGCAGCATATATTTGGGTTTGGTTTTTATATCCATTCAGCCAATCTGTGTCTTTTGGTTGGAACATTTCATCCATTTACATTGTGTATATATATATATATATATATATATATATATATATATATATATTTCTATGGTCATTACCTTTATTGTTTGTGATTTATTTCTGTAGATCTTTTCCTTCTCTTATATTTCTTGACCACATCAGTCCCTTTACCATTTGTTGTAAAGCTGGTTTGGTGGTACTAAATTCTCTTATCTTTTGCTTCTCTGTTAAGCTTTTGACTTCTTCATCAATTTTGAATGAGATCTTTGAAGGTAGGGTAATCTTGATTGTAGATATTTCCCTCTCAGTACTTTAAATATATCGTTCCATGCCTTCTGGCATGCAGAGTTTTTCAACAGAAGCTGAAAAATCAGCTGTTAAACATATGAGGTTCCCTTGTATGTTACTTATTGCTTTGCTCTTGATGCTTTTAATATTCTTTTTGTGTGTTTAATCTTTGTTAGTTTGATTAATATGTGTCTTGGCATGTTTCTCCTTCGGATTATCCTGTACAGGACTTTGTTCTTCTTGGACTTAATTGTGGACATTTTCAACTATAATCTTTTAAAATTTTTTCTCTTTTTTTTTAAATTTTCTTCTTCTAGGAACCCTATAATTCAAATATCGGTGCATTTAGTATTGTCTCAATGGTCTCTGAGACTATCCTCAGTTCTTTTCATTCTTTTTACTTTATTCTGCTCTTCAGCAATTATTTCCACTATTCTATCTTCCAGCTCACTTATTCATTCTTCTGCCTCAGATATTCTGCTAATGATTCCTTCTGGAGTGTTTTTAGTTTCAGTAATTGTGTTGCTTGTCTCTCTCTGTTTATTCTTTATTTCTTCTAGGTCTTTGCTAATTGATTCCCACATGTTCTCTGTTCTATTTTTGACGTTTTGGATCATTTTTGCTTTTATTATTCTGAACTCTTTTTCAGGTAGTTTACCTATTTCCTCTTCATTTATTTGGACTTGTCTCTAAGTTGTTCCTTTGTGCAGTATTTCTCTGTCTTTTTATTATTATTATTTTAAAACTTATTGTTAAAGCCTCCTCTTCCCAGGCTTCATAGTCAAATTCTTTCTTCCTGTTGGTTTCTGCCCTCATAAGATTGGTACAGTGTTTTGTGTAAGCTCCACGTGGGGTGTGATTTGTGTTTGCACTCTGGTGGGAGGTGAGTTGCTGTGTTTTCTTCCTCTGATGGGCAGGGTTGAGTTAGGTGGTAATCTTGTCTGCTGATGATTAAGCTCCTATTTTCATCTTGCTTGTTGTTTGGATGGGGCATCCTGCACAGGGTTCTACTGACAGTTGTGTAATGCCAGGCCTTGTATGCAAGTCATTGCCTTTGTGGGAGTTCTCACTATTTGATACTCCCTAGGTTTAGGAGTTCTCTGTTAGTGTAGGATATTGAAGTCAGTTTCCCACTCCAAAGGCTCGTTGCTTGATCTCTGGCCAAGAAAAGCGATTCCACAGGTGTTTTGATATGGAATAAAACAGGACTGAAGCAAATTCACAAAAGTGAGATACAGAAGGCATGCCCCCTGACAAATGCCAATTACAAAATCAGGCAAATAAGTAAAATCATGTAATATATGTGCATACACATACACCCATAAAAAAAAAAAAAAAAACAGCCCAATAAACAAAATACAATAGAGAAAGCCAGCAAACAAAGGAAACCAAAAATGATATCCAGCAGTTAAGAACAAAACTGACTAAAGCACAAACTGGAAAACAAAATTAGGCAAAGTGTCAACTGGGGAATAAAGCAATTAAAACAAAACAATCTAACAAATATGATTAGAAAAAGAAAGAATAGAAATACAAAGTTAAATAGGGATAGATAAAGAAGATTTATATATATTAAAGGTTAATCGCAATAGGAAAAGAAAAGTAGAAAAGCAAACAAAGGAATAAATGTACAAATAATAATAATACACTTTTATTTAGTCATTTATTTAAATTATTTTATTTGGAGGATAATTGCTGTATGATACTTTGGTGGTTTTTCCATACATTAACATGGATCAGACATGGGTATATATGTGTTCCCCCTCCATCCTGGAACTCATCCCACCTCCCTCCCCACTCCATCCCTCTGGGTTAAGTGCTCTGCTTCAGGTATCAAACTTGAACTGCTCATCTATTTTACATATGGTAATATAAATGTTTTAATGCTATTCTCTCAAATCATACCACGCTCATCTTCTCTCACATAGTCCAAGAGTCTGTTTTTACATCTCTGTCTCTTTTGCTACCTAGCATATAGAACCACTGTTACTCTCTTTTTAAATTCCATATATATGCATTAATATACCATATTGGTGTTTCTCTTTCTGACTTACTTCACTCTGTATAATAGGCTCCAGTTTAATCCACCTCATTAGAACTGACTCAGATGTGTTCCTTTTAATAGCTGAGTAATATTCCATTGTGTAAAGTACCACAACTTCCTTATCCATTCGTCTGCTGATAGACATCTAGGTTGCTTCCATGTCCTAGCTATTATAAGCAGTGCTGCAATGAACATTGGACATGTATCTCTTTCATTTCTGGTTTTCTCAGTATTTATGCCCAGAAGTGGGAATGCTGGGTCACATGGCACTTCTATTTCCAATTTTTTAAGGAATTTCCACTTTGTATTTTAAGTTTTATTTTAAACTTGTTTTTTTTTTATTATTATTATTATAAAGAACAGGAATCTGTTATTTATAATAAGTGTACCAGTTTGCATTTGCACCAACAGTGTTAGAGGGTTCTCTTTTCTCCACACATTCTCCAAAATTTATTCTTTGTAGAATTTTTGATGGCAGCAATTCTGACCAGTGTGAGATAGTACTTCCAGGTGGATCTGATTTGCATTACTCCAATATTGAGTGAGGTTGACCATCTTTCAATATGTTCATAGCCATCTGTATTTCTTGCTTGAAGAAATGTCTGCTTAGTTCTTTGGCCCACTTTCAAAATTAATTAATTTATTTTAATTGGAGAATAATTACTTACAATATTATAGTGGAAGACTAGAGATCTCTTCAAGAAAATTAGAGATACCAAGGGAAAATTTTATGCAAAGATGGGCTTGATAAAGGACAGAAATGGTATGCACCTAACAGAAGCGGAAGATATTAAGAAGAGCTGGCAAGAATACACAGAACTGAAAAAAAAAAAAAAAAAAAAAAGAGCTTCATGATCAAGATAATCACGATGGTGTGATCACTGACCTAGAGCAAGATATCCTGGAATTTGAGGTCAACTGGGCATTAGAAAGAATCACTATGAACAAAGCTAGTGGAGGTGATATATTCCAGTTGAGCTGTTTCAAATCCTGAAAGATTATGCTGTGAAAGTGCTGCACTCAATATGCCAGCAAATTTGGAAAACTCAGCAGTGGCCACAGGACTGGAAAAAGACAGCTTTCATTACAATCCTAAAGAAATAAAATGCCAAAGAATGTTCAAACTATGCACAATTGCACTCATCTCACACGCTAGTAAAGTAATGCTCAAAATTATCCAAGCCAGGCTTCAGCGATATGTGAACCATGAACTTCCAGAAATTCAAGCTGGTTTTAGAAAAGGCAGAGGAACCAGAGATCAAATTGCCAACATCTGCTGGATTATGGAAAAAGCAAGAGACTTCCAGAAAAATATCTATTTCTGCTTTATTGACTATGACAAACTTTTGACTGTGTGGATCACAATAAACTGTGGAAAATTCTGAAAGAGCTGGGAATACCAGACCACCTGACCTGCCTCTTAAGAAACCTATATGCAGGTCAGGAAGCAACAATTAGAACTGGACATGGAACAACGGACTGGTTCCAAATAGGAAAAGGAGTATGTCAAGGCTGTATATTGTCACTCTGAATATTTAACTTATATGCAGAGTACATCATGAGAAACACTGGGCTGGAAGAAGAACAAGCTGGAATTGAGTTTGCCAGTAGAAATATCAATAACCTCAGCTATGCAGATGACACCACCCTTATGGCAGAAAAAAAAAAAAAAGCCTCTTGATGAAAGTGAAAGAAGAGAGTGAAAAAGTTGGCCTAAAGCTCAACATTCAGAAAACGAAGATCATGGCATCTGTTCCCATCACTTCATGGGAAAGAGATGGGGAAACAGTGGAAACAGTGTCAGACTTTATTTTTGAGGGCCTCCAAAGTCACTGCACATGGTGACTGCAGCCATGAAATTAAAAGACATTTAGTCCTTGGAAGGAAAGTTATGATCAACCTAGATAGCATATTGAAAAGCAGAGACATTACTTTACCAACAAAGGTCCATCTAGTCAAGCCTATGGTTTTTCCAGTGGTCATGTATGAATGTGAGAGTTGGACTGTGAAGAAAGCTGAGTGCCAAAGAATTGATGCTTTTGAACTGTGATGTTGGAGAAGACTCTTGAGAGTCCCTTGGACTGCAAGGAGATCCAACGTGTTAATCCTAAAGTAGATCAGTCCTGGATGTTCATTGGAAGGACTGATGTGAATCTGAAATTCCAGTACTTTGACCACCTCATGCGAAGAGTTGACTTACTGGAAAAGACTCTGATGCTGAAAGGAATTGGGGGCGGGAGGAGAAGGGGATGACAGAGGATGAGTTGGCTGGATGGCATCACCAACTCGATGAACATGAGTTTGAGTAAACTCCGGGAGTTGGTAATGGACAGGGAGGCCTGGAGTGCTGCAGTTCATGGGGACATAAAGAGTCAGTTATGACTGAGCGACTGAACTGAACTGATTATGGTGGTGGGAGGGAGGTTCAGGATGAGAGGACACATGTGCACCCATTGCTGATTCATGTCAATGTATGGCCCAATTTTAGATTTTTTTGTTCATTTTTCTTGTATTGAGCTGCATGAGTTGCTTGTATGTTGTGGAGATTAATCGTTTGTCAGTTGCTCCATTTACTATTATTTCCTCCCATTCTGAAGGCTGCCTTTTCACCTTGCTTATAATTCCCTTCATTGTACAAAAGCTTTTAAGCTTAATTAGGCCCCATTTGTTTATTTTTATTTCCATTACTCTGGGAGATGGCTCATAGAGGATCTTGCTGTGATTTATGTCAGAGAATGTTCTGCCTATGTTTTCCTCTAAGAGTTTTATAGTTTCTTGTCTCACATTTAGATCGTTAATCCATTTTGAGTTTATTTTTGTGTATGGTGTTAGAAATTATTCTGGTTTCATTCTTTTACCCATGACTCACCAGTTTTCCCAGCACCACTTGTTAAAGAGATTGTCTTTTCTCCATTGTATATTTTGCCTCCTTTGTCCTAGATAAGTTGTCCATAGGTTTGTGAATTTATCTCTGGGATTTCCATTTTCTTCCATTGATCTATACTTTGTCTTTGTGCCAGTGCCATATTGTTTTGACGACTGTAGCTTTGTAATATAGTCTGAATTCAGGCAGGATGATTCTGCCAGTTCCATTCTTCTTTCTCAAGATTGCTTTTGACTATTTGAAGTTTTCTGTGTTTTCATGCTAATAGTGAAATTATTTGCTCTAGTTTGTGAAAAATACCATTGGTAGCTTAATAAGGATTTCATTGAATCTATAGATTGCTTTGTGTAGTATACTCATTTTTGCTACATTGATTCTTCTACCCCATAGACATGATATAGTTTCTCTATATATTTGTGTCATCTTTGATTTCTTTCATCACTGTCTTATTGTTTACTATATTTAGGTCTTTTGTTTCTTTAGGTAAATTTATTCCTAAGTAATATATGTTTCTCATTGCAATGGAGAATGGGATATTTTTAATTTCTCTGTTTTTTCATTGTTAGTGTATATAAGTGCAAAGGATTTCTGTGTATTAATTTTATATCCTGAAACTTTACTATACTAATTGGCTAGCAATAGTAATTTTCTGATGGAGTCTTTAAGGCTTTCTATATAGAGGATCATTTCATCTGCAAACAATGAGGGTTGTACGTTTTCTTTTCCAATCTGGATTCCTTTTATTTCTTTTTCTTCTCTGCTTGCTGTGGCTAGGACTTCCAAAACTATGTTGAATAGTAGTAGTGAGAATGGGCACCCTTGTCCTGATTTTAGAGGAAAGGCTTTCAATTTTCATCATTGAGGGTAATGTTTGCTGTGGGTTCATCATATATGTATTTATTATGTTGAAATATGTTCCTTTTTGCCTGTTTTCTGGATAGTTTTTTATCACAAATGGATGTTGAATTTCATCAAAGGCTTTCTCTGCATTTATTGAGATAATCATATGGTTTTTATCTTTCAATTTGTTAATATGATGTATCACAGTAATTGATTTGCAAATATGGAAAAATTCTTGCATCCCTGGAATAAAGCCCACTTGATCATGTTGTATGATCTGCTTAATATATTGTTTGATTCTGTTTTCAAAAATTTTGTTGAGGATTTTTGCACCTATGTTCATCAGTGGTATTGGCCACTGATTGGTTTTATGTTTTTGTGGCATTTTTGTCTGGTTTTGGTATCAAGGTGATGGTGGCTTCATAGAATGAGTTTGGGATCTTGCCATCCTCTGCAATTTTCTAGAAGATTTGATTCATATAAGTGTTAGGCTTTCTCTAAATTCTCAGGAGAATTCACCTGTGAAGCCATCTTCCTGGGCTTTTGTTTGTTGGAAGATTTTTATTACAGTTTCTATTTCTGTTCTTCTGATGGGTCTGTTGAGACTTTCTGTTTCTCCCTGGTTCAGTTTGGAAGGTTATACTTTTTAAAGAATTTTTCCATTTCTTTTGTCCATTTTATTGGCATATAATTACTCATAGTAGTCTCTTATGATCTTTGGTACTTCTGTGTTGCCTATTGTGATTTGTCTATTGTCATTTCTAATTTTACTGATTTTATTCTTCTCCCTTTTTTTCTTGGTAAGTCTGGCTAAAATATTTGTCTATTCTATTTATCTTCTCAAAATAACCAGCTTTTAGTGATATTGATTTTTGCTTTAGTCTCCTTAATTTCTTTTTCATTTATTCTGCTCTGATTTTTATGATTTCTTTCCTTCTAATAACCTTGGAATTTTTTTTTCTTTTTCTTAATGCTTTAGGTGTAAAGTTAGGTTGCTTACTTGATGTTTCTCTATTTTCTTGAGGTAGGCTTGCATTGCTATCAACCTTCTTCTAAGCAATGCTTTTACTAAATCCCATAGATTTGGGGTTGTTTTGTTTTCATTTTCATTTATTTCTATGCATATTTTGATTCCTTTTTTTTTATTTTTTCCATGATCTTTTGGTTACTGTGAAGCCTGTTGCTTAGCCTCCATACGTTTGTGTTTTTATAGTTTTTTTTTCCCTGTATTCAATATCTAATTTTACCCCATTATAATCAGAAAAGGTGTTTGAAATTTTTTCAATTTTTAAAAACTTGCCAAGGTTATAGTCATGTCCCAGGATGTGACCTATCCTGGAGAATATTCCTTGTGCACTTGAGAAAAGGGTGAAATATATTTTTGGGGGGTGAAAGACACTGTAGATATCAATTAGGTCTAACTGGTCAATTGTATCATTTAAAACTTTTGTTTCCTTGCTAATTTTGTGTTTTGTTGATCTATCCATAGGTGTGAGTTGGATATTGAAGGCCTCCACTATTATTGTGTTACTGGTAATTTCCCCTTTCACACTTTTTAGCATTTGC
>SJXQ01010964.1:19277-40496 GCA_006408695.1 Aepyceros melampus | reverse complement strand
AGGTTTTTCTCTTTCATCACTTTAAGTATATCCTGCCATTCCCTTCTGACCTGAAGAGTTTCTATAAGATTAAATATTATCTTTATGAGGATCTCCTTGTGTGTTATTTGTTGTTTTTCCCTTGATGCTTTTAATATTTGCTCTTTGTGTTTAATTTTTGTTAGTTTGGTCTTGGGATGCTTTGCCTTAGATTGATCTTTTTTGGGACTCTCTGGGTTTCTTGGACATGCGTGGCTATTATCTTTCCCATTTTAAGAAAGTTTTTGGCTATTATCTCCTCAGTAATTTCTCATGCCTTTTCCTTTTGTCTTCATCTTCTGGGACACATGTGGTTTTAATGTTGGGGCATTTAACATTGTCCCAGAGGTCTCTGAGGTGGTCCTTATTTCTTTTTAATCTTTTTCCTTTTTTATCTCTCTGTTTCATTTTTTTTTCCACCATTCTATCTTCCACCTCACGTATCCTCTCTTCTGCCTCTGTTATTATACAACTGATTGCCTCCAGAGTGTTATTAATATGAGTTATTACACGGTTCATTATTGATGACTCTTCTTCATTTCTTCTAGCTCCTTGTTAAACATTTCTTACATCATTTAAATCTTTGTCTCTAGTCTATTTATCTTTAATTCCATTTGGTGTTCAAGATTTTGGATCATCTTTACTATCATTATTCTGAATTCTTTTTCAGGTAGACTCCTTATCTCCTTTCTTTTGTTTGATTTTTATAATGGTCCTTCACCTGGGGAACTTTTTCCTGCCTTTTCATTTTGTTTAATTAATTTTTATTTTTTAGTTTGTTTTGCTTTACAATACTGTATTCCTTGTAAAAGAATGAAATTAGATCACTTTCATTTTGTTTAAATTGCTGTGTTTGGGATGCCCTCTCTGAAGGCTGGAATATCATGGTGCCTCTTAATTGTGGAGTCTTGTCTCTGTGGATGGGGTTTTACCAGTGTCTTGTCAAGGTTTCTTGGATAGGGAAACTTGTATTTGTGCTTTGGTGGGTGGAGCTTGATACCTTTTCTCTGGAGTGTTATAAAGTGTCCAGTAGTGACTTTTGTGGGTGTCTATGGATTTGGTATGGCTTTGGGCAGCCTGTCTTTTAAAGTTCAGGATTGTGTCCTGATTTGCTGGAGAATTATCATGATACTTTTTCAATGGAAGTTGTTGGCTCTTGGATGGAGCTTCATTTCAGTGTAGGTATGTAGACTTCTAGGTGGGGCCTTGTCTATTAATATTCACTGGAGTCAGGAGATCTCTGATGTTATAACCTTCTGCAGGTGAGCCTCCATCCTCTGGGTTTCAGTCTTCCTCTTACAGTAGCATCAAGATTTCTCCATCCATACTGCACAGAAGATAAAACCCCTAAGTTAGTGGTGAAACAACTCTTCACAGCCAGGAACCCCCAGAGACATTCACACAGTTATATAGAAGAGAGGAAGAAAGGAGTCAGAGGTGACCAGGAGGAGAAAAGGGACAGTCAAAAGGGGAGAGAGCAATCAAGTTAAGTTCTGTTCGGTTGCTTAGTCGTGTCAGACTCTTTGCGACCCCATGAATCACAGAACACCAGGCCTCCCTGTCCATCAACAACTCCCGGAGTTCCCTCAGACTCACATCCATTGAGTCAGTGATGCCATCCAGCCATCTCATCCTCGGTCGTCCCCTTCATCTCCTGCCCCCAATCCCTCCCAGCATCAGAGTCTTTCCAATGAGTCAGCTCTTCACACAATCCCTATATTCTAATTTATATTTTTTCTGAAAATGAATGTGTATGTCCTACACTGATTTGTTTGAGTCCTCAGTTAATGCCAGTTCAGTTCAATTCAGTCGCTCTGTCGTGTCTGACTCTTTGTGACCCCATGAATTGCAGCACGCCAGGCCTCCCTGTCCATCACCAACTCCCGGAGTTCACTCAGACTCACATCCATCGAGTCCGCGATGCCATCCAGCCATCTCATCCTCGGTCGTCCCTTTCTCCTCCTGCCCCCAATCCCTCCCAGCATCAGGGTCTTTTCCAATGAGTCAGCTCGTCACATGAAGTGGCCAAAGTACTGGAGTTTCAGCTTCAGCATCATTCCTTCCAAAGAACACCCAGGACTGATTTCCTTTAGAATGGCCTGGTTGGATCTCCTTGCAGTCCAAGGGACTCTCAAGAGTCTTCTCTAACACCACTGTTCAAAAGCATCAATTCTTCAACACTCAGCTTTCTTCACAGTCCAACTCTCACATCCATACATGACCACAGGAAAAACCATAGGCTTGACTAGATGGACCTTTGTTGGCAAAGTAATGTCTCTGCTTTTGAACATGCTGTCTAGGTTGGTCATAACTTTCCTTCCAAGGAGTAAGCGTCTTTTAATTTCTTGGCTTCAATCACCATCTGCAGTGATTTTGGAGCCCAAAAAATTAAAGTCTGACACTGTTTCCACTATTTCCCCATCTATTTGCCATGAAGTGATGAAGGAGATCAGCCCTGGGATTTCTTTGGAAGGAATGATGCTAAAGCTGAAACTCTAGTACTTTGGCCACTTCATGCAAAGAGTTGACTCACTGGAAAAGACCCTGATGCTGGGAGGGATTGGGGGCAGGAGGAGAAGGGGACGACAGAGAATGAGATGGCTAGATAGCATCACCGACTCGATGGATGTGACTTTGAGTGAACTCCAGGAGTTGGTGGACAGGGAGGCCTGGCGTGCTGCGATTCATGGGGTCGCAAAGAGTCGGACACGACTGAGCAACTGAACTGAACTGAACTGAACTGATGCACCAGATGCCATGATCTTCATTTTCTGAATGTTGAGCTTTAAGCCAACTTTTTCACTCTCCTCTTTCACTTTCATCAAGAGGCTTTTTAGTTCCTCTTCACTTTCTGCCATAAGGGTGGTGTCATCTGCATATCTGAGATGATTGATATTTCTCCACTTAAAAAAGGAGCACATTTTTTTTTTCAAAGTGATTTTAGTAGCTAAGCTTAAATAGGGGAAATAAAACAAAAGATAACCATCTGTTGAGAAATTTATTTTTGTCTTTTCTTCCCTTCTACCTTCTCTGGATGAACAATTTAAGGGGATTAATGCAGTGATCTGAACATGCTGTTTTGCACTAAACTCACTTAGTCTTTCTTCTCATGTCCTTGACCCAGATAAAGAAAGATATGATTTCCAAATTCAATGAAAACTTAAATTGGAGGGAGGGGAAAAATGCTATCTCAGCTCAAAATCTGATTTCTCTGCTGTCCCACAGTTGTAATTGTAAAATAGAGCTTCACTTTAAAATACCTCTCTTTTTCACCCAGGCCTCATAGAATCTTTTTGTGGGAAAGCACCTTGAGAAGTCATTTGACATTGCAGACCACATATTTTGAACCAAAACTCAAAACAAATAGCCTAACAAGACTTTTTGTGTTTCATCATTTGCCAATGTATTTAAAATCATCTTACAAGCACTTAAAAGGTCATATGAAAATTGTCTGTCTCACTCATCTCCTCTTGGTCCACATATCAATAGGATTTATATCCTATTCCTTCCTATTTCTGTGCTTTCAACCCTTCTCTCTCTAATTAACTTGGTTTGTTCAAGAGCATTATAAGCTTCTCTTCACACATATCCCACAGGTATTTCAAACTCAACACATCCAAAATTGAAATCATCTTTTCTTCCAAACCAGTCTCCACCTCTCATCTTCTCATAATGAACAGTACTGCATAATTTATAACCCAAGCCAGAAACCTTAGGGTCCATATAGTCCACTCCCTACTCTCTCACCCAATCACTGAATCCAGTCAATTCTATCTAAAAAGAATCACAGTCTCTCTTAAGGATTTCCTTCTCTTCATCCTCAACTCTGCTTCCTTAGTGCACAACTTTATAGACAAATTACTGAAATCATCTCCTTGTTGGTCTCCCTGACACCAATGTTCATCACGATCCCCCTACCCCCCACACCATCCTCCTTATCTCTGTCGGAGGTCTTTAGAAAATACAAATCTCATCATGTAACATAGAACCACCACTCTTCCTTTATGATTTTATTTTAAAGATCAGAGTTTTCTGCTATAAAGGAGATAGTTAGGAATAAAACTCATATTCACAATGGGGCAAAATGAGAAAGGCTGGATTGTTTTAAAAGAAAGTTGCCAAGCTGCTTCTTTTTCCTAACACAGGATTTCTAGGATTGAAAATTGCCAAGCGGCTTCCTTGGTAGCTCAGCCATTAAAGCGTCTGCCTGCAATGCGGGAGACCCAGGTTCGATCCCTGGGTTGGGAAGATCCCCTGGAGAAGGAAATGGCAACCTACTCCAGTATTCTTGCCTGGAGAATCCCATGGACAGAGGAGCCTGATGGGCTACAGTCCATGGGGTCGCAAAGAGTCAGACGTAACTGAGTGACTTCACTTTTGTGACCCTGCTTGTATTGACCCCAGCCTGAAAATTGCCAAGCGGCTTCCTTGGTAGCTCAGCCATTAAAGCGTCTGCCTGCAATGCGGGAGACCCAGGTTCGATCCCTGGGTTGGGAAGATCCCCTGGAGAAGGAAATGGCAACCTACTCCAGTATTCTTGCCTGGAGAATCCCATGGACAGAGGAGCCTGATGGGCTACAGTCCATGGGGTCGCAAAGAGTCAGACGTAACTGAGTGACTTCACTTTTGTGACCCTGCTTGTATTGACCCCAGCCTGCTCCCCCACTGACTCCATCCTTCAGTTTCACTTCAGAGAGTTTTATGTTCAAAATATAGATTGTAAACCCGTGTTGGAACAGACAGAAGCAAGGAAAATACATGCAGACTTCAAACAGCTATGAAGTGTAACTAACTGTTCAGTTAAAGAAACTGACGGACCCTTAAGGACAGTCTTCCTAAACCAATATCAATAATATTCAATAATTCTTTCTCCTTTGATGTGCTCTAAGCTTTTTGTAAAAATCAACTCTGAATATACAAGCAGAAATCATAGAAAGAGTGAACACGAGAGAGAGATATATACTTTTTGTCCCTTTCTCACAAAGACAATTTCTTAGGTATCAAAACCCAGGAGAGGAGGATTAGTTTACTTATATATGCACAGATTCTTTCAATGGCATTTTTTAACTCTAATGGGTCAGAAAGTGTGCTATGGAAACCTACTGGTGCCAAAGACGGTGCTCCATTTTTCTAGTGGTTTCTGAGCAGAGACTACATCCATCAGGAGAACTGACACCAAGGCAGTATTCAATATATTAATACATTGAAAATTAGAGAAAAAAATAGTTGCAAAATAAGATAATGCTGAAATCGAGGCATTTAACAAGTGCTTTAGAGGAGGGGGCCTGATCACATCTGGCCCAGTCGTGTGAGCTGGTATCAATAATGGATTTTGGACAGAATGTTTTAGATAAGGCCTTTGAGTTACAAGACAGCTTGTGCTATTCCCATTTCAGGAAATCTCCTTTGCAATTTCTCTACATACCTACTGAAATCTCACTCATCATTCAAGATCCTGATTAAGTCTCAACTCCTCAGCAAAGCCACTCCCAACCATCACTTCAAAATCTTCTTACTCCAGGTTTCCAGAGTGTTTTATTTATACCCATATTTACATCCACATTCTCACACTATGTCCTTATCACATATTAATGTCCTCTAGTTTACTTATTTTGCGGAAGCACTAGTATAGCCCTTACTATGTGCCAGTCAGTGTCTTAATGGCTTTGCAATATTAATTCTCTTAATCCTCACAGCAATCTTACATGTAGTTTTCAACTTAACTGAAGCCCAGTTTTCTAAAATGCTGTCTTTTGCACTGTAGGGCAAGGTCCCTTGAAGAAGAAATGCATCATTTTCATCCTTACAATCTCAGGTTGTAGAACACGACTTAGCAAATTTTAGACTTTCAGTTTAATAAACAAATGCATACATAATGTTGAATAAAGAATGTTTGACAAACACCAGTTCAGATCAAGAGACACTATTCATTTAGGAGATACTTAGTTGAATTCATTTTTATATAATCTCACCTTAACAGCTATAATGTTTACTGAATTTTGCTCTTAGGAGGAAAAGCATAGAAATGATAGCTAGTAACAACTATTGTTCTGAAGCCCAAGGAAATCTCATTAAGATCTGGTTAACCCAGTTACTTCAGAAAGACAAACTGCACATCACTCCAAAAAAATGAAGAAGTCAAAAATAGGAAAAGAAAGATGTAGTATAGTACTTGCAATTTTTTGGTAAGAAATCTCAGTTCAAAGTTCAGTTTAAATCTCACTGTTTAATGTGTTCCCCAAGAACAAAGGACATCTGCTACTAAACTGCTGAAAGTGAAAGTGAAGTCACTCAGTCGTGTCCAACTCTTTGTGACCCCATGGACTGTAGCCTATCAGTCTCCTAGGTCCATGTGATTTTCCAGGCAAGAGTGCTGGAAGGATTGCCATTTCCTTCTCCAGGAGGTCTTCCCCACCCAGGGATCGAACCTGGGTCTCCTGCATTGCAGGCAGACACTTTACCATCTGAGCCACCAGGAGAGACCTTAAAGCTACTGAAGATGAGACCAACACATATCCTTATTGCCAATCACATCCCCACCAGGATGGGGTAAGACCCAGAGCACAGGAGCAGGGGTAATGTATGCAAACTCTCCTTACCCACCTGCCTCCCACCATTTGGCTGGACAAGATCTGCTCACATGTGAAAAGGATGACAATGCACAGATGGTGGCAGAGACCTCCCAGATGTGAAGAACTGTATGAATGGTGTGCACTATGTCTGAACCACAGTAAAATGTCATTAGGTACAAACAGGCTGGCCTCTGGGTCTCCTGAAACTTCCATCTCACTGTTTACTTTCAAGCACTGAAAATTAAGTCTGCTCTAGAGAACAGAGGAATTTGATTTCGGAAAATGCCAAAAGAACACCACCTCACCTTCAGTGATTACAACTTCATTCATCTGGGGGCAAGTCCCATTGTAAAATGCCAGCACCCCGTAAGGAGGTAAATCTTAAGTCCTTATCAGCTAACACATGTTTTATCCAATAATTCCCTATAAGAGACTAGTCTGCCCACAGGTAAAGATAAAAGAAGAATCCAGATGGTGCCATAGAAAAGGAGAGCAGTGCTAGGAGAGGAAAAAACACAACCACTGTTAAGAGTCAGGAAGACCCGAAAGACCTGCATTGTGTTCTTCCCAGTTTTCCCAGGATGGCTGTGTCACCAGGATAGGGCACTCAACCTGGAATTTCAGCTTCGATCTCACAACAGAGAGGTCACAGGAAGACCAACAGAAAGCCTGGAGATCTAGTTGATGTCCCATGGGCGTGGATGAGTTTATTTAAGTAGCTCTAGGGAATCTAGATGAGGATGGAACAAAAAGTACCCATGCAGTATTCCCCAAGGAGCAAGAAAAGAGAAATCAGGGAGCTGAGATTGTACACATACTTCTGGACACAGCTCAGTTGAGAAGTGGGCCAGGGTGGATTTGGTTGGAAAGAGCTAAGTGAAGGTCATGTTCTTTTGTCACATGTAAGGAAATGAGAAGTTGAAAGTTGAAATGGAAGTTGGAAGAATCTATGTGTTGAGCAATGGGAGTGCAATAAAGTAGTAAAGATCATTTCCGCCCAATTCTCAGGTTTCCCCACAGTTGGATGCAATTGTCCTATTTGCCTGTGATCTCCAGGTCCACATCTGAGCTCTTTGTCTCCTATCTGTGGGGGTTCTTGGTAAACTCATAGATTCATCTTCTCATGAGCCTGGGGCTACCTTCACCTGGCAGGAGGTGGCCCCATGTGGTTTCTCCTACAGCTGAATGCAGCCCCTAATCTCGCAGCTGGCATGGACGTGCAGAGGAGATGAACTCTTTAGAAGGTCCTCTCACCTGGGATGATTCTCATTCTTTGGTCCTGGGCTGCTGGCTCCACTAGGAGGAAGGAGCAATTATGGCATGACGCAGTTAAGGTTCTGGAACAGAAGAACATTCTTTGCTAGCCTCAGGCATCAGCCAGCTCGCCTGTGAATTTTGCATTTTAAGCACCTCAGATCTCAGCTTAATTAAGAGCATCACTGCTCCCAGGGCGATCTGCTGACACAAAAGCGGGCGAGGAAAAAAAAAAAAAAACACAGCTTGGCTCAGCAAGCTGAGTTCCATTCCTTCAAGCAAGCATTTAGGAGAACTGCTCCTGCCCAGCAGGGCACAAGTGCTGATGGGGGAATGGGAGCAGGGCAAAAGAGTCAGGCAGAGATCCCAAGACCACAGCCTAGGGAGAGACCAGAGATATAGCCAGGGAGTTGGAGGGTAGCTTTATGACAACCTAGCACCAAGAGAGCAATGTGCAGCCTCTCCGCAAATGCACAGGGTCACAGGTAAAGAGGGCCCAGCAAGGGAGCTGGTCCTAAAAATAAGTGTGGGGTTACTGAGACAATCAAATGTGAGGGTGTCTGGAAAGTGCTGAGCGGAGACTTGACATGTTCGGTATTAGTAGATACTACTGTTATTACAATGCAGCCCTCAGCCTCACCCCACTCAGCTCCGGGGCTGCCAACAAAAACCTCCAAAAAGGACTGTGCTGGCAAGTCCAAGCTAACCCAGCGAGAACTTGCTTTCTTCAGGTGGACTCAGCCCCTCCCCTCCTGGAAAAGCTAAGCCCCCGGAGAACTGATAGAAATGGTTAAGCTGAGCCTCAGTCCATGCCTTCCTCTCTGACAGCTGCCTCTTGGGAGCACTTAGAAATGCAAAGAGCCCAACTGAAAGCTACCTGGTTAAGAACCACAACACATGAAAAGATGCTCACCTTCACTCATTATCAGAGAAATGCAAATCAAAACCACAGTGAGGTACTATCTCATGCTGGTCAGAATGGCTGCTATGAAAAAGTCTCCAAATAATAAATGCTGGAGAGGGTGCAAAAAAAAGGGAACCCTCTTACACTGTTGGTGGGAATGCAAATTGGACAGCCACTATGGAGAACAGTGTGGAGATTCCTTAAAAAACTGGAACTAGAACTGCCATATGACCCAGCAATCCCAGTACTGGGCATACACACCGAGGAAGCTAGAATTGAAAGAGACACGTCTACCCCAGTGTTCATCACAGCACTGTTTACAATAGCCAGGACATGGAAGCAACCTAGATGTCCACTGGCAGATGAATGGATAAGAAAGCTGTGGTACATACATGCAGTGGAATATTACTCAGATATTAAAAAGAATGCATTTGAATCAATTCTAATGAGGTGGATGAAACTGGAGCCTATTATACAGAGTGAAGTAAGCCAGAAAGAAAAATACCAATATAGTACACTAACGCATATATATGGAATTTAGAAAGGCAGTAATGATGACCCTATACACGAGACAGCAAAAGAGACACAGATGTAAAGAACAGACTTTGGGACTCTGTGGGAGAAGGCAAGGGTGGGATGATTTGAGAGAATAGCGCTGAAACATGTAGATTGTCATATGTGAAATAGATCATCAGTCTAGGTTTGATGCATGAGAACAGCACTCAGGGCAGGTGCACTGGAACGACCCTGAGGGATGGGATGGGGAGGGAGGTGGGAGGGGGATTCAGGATGGGGGACACATGTACACATGGCTGATTCATGTCAATGTATGGCAAAAACCACTACAATATTGTAAAGTAATTAGCCTCCAATTACAATAATTTTTTTTAAAAGCACCATAATACATCTTTCTCTCTCCTGCCGTGCCTCTCGGACCCATGCAAGGGGATATGCCTTCAGAATACACTTTTCTCAGTTAAAAAGATGACATTTTGTCTTAAAAGGAACTAAGCTGAACTCATCTGGAGCTATGAGATAGGAGAAGAGAGGGAAGAGGAGCTGGTGCTTCACTGGAGAGGCTAGATAGCAAGGGAGGTGATGAAGTCACACACTGCAGTCAGTCCACCTGAAGCTGAGCCCCAAGCTTGTCTCTCCTTAACCATGGAGAGGTTAACTTCATTAACCTCGTTAACCTCATTTTCCCAGTAAGAACAGCAATATATACGTGATAGGGTTTTGTGAGTATTAGAAGAGCTAATACATTAAACGTGCTTAAAAATAGTAGCATGGTTTCTCTCCTTATGTATTAATATCTATTATCATTGAAAATTATGGATCCATAGCAATACTTGAGTAGAAGCTATGATAACTCTCACTTTGCAGATGAGGAAACTGAGGCATTGACCCCAAGTAGCACAGTCAGTAAACGGCAGGCCTGGGGACTGAACCCAGAATCAGTGATGTCCACTGAGCAACAAGGGCTGCTAAACACTACCCTTTACAAATTGGGTGGAGGGGCTCTTGTTCAATATCATGTTAAATAACTGATTATTCCTTAGGTACCGAGATTTTTATACAAACTTATTTCCTTGTAATAAAATCTACCCATATAAACCAAGCCATTTTCACAAGTGCTTACCCTCTTGGCCCATATGCCTGCTCTCTCCTTCTAAATCTGCAAATTAAAGTGCAATTTCTAGTCCCCCACCCCAAATATAAAGTCAGTCTTTCGAGTGGGCCCAGGAATCTTCATTTTTAACTAAAACCCCGATGTGTACACATCGTTCTCATGACCACCCTTCCCATTACAGTTCTCCTGCACTCCAAAGTTGGAAGCTGTAGCTGCAGGTTGTATCTCCCCAGATTTGTTTAGTTTTTCCCACATCTTGAATAGGTCCCTGAAATGTTATCTGTAGATTTCAGAACATCAGACTTTTTTTAAAGGGGGGTGGGATGGGGGAAGTATAGCACTCCTTGGTTTGTCTTTTATAAGCAACACACTTAACTGAGGTACAGATGCAGAATTCGTGGAAGGTGCAGGTTGAAAGAAATCCCACAGCTACCATTTATCCAGGCTGTTTCCATTAGGAAAGAAAACATTAACTTCGTAATTATCCCCACAACTCCAGTTCTGCAATGGTTCTTTTAATCACTTGTTGAGGATGGAAAATTTAACACTTTCCAGGGAAGCAAAAGAACTTATCCTTGTCCTAAGAGGTGCTGTGTGATGATCTGTGATCTGGAGGTCAAAATTCTGTGAACACACCTGCCAGATACAAATACTTCCTTCTTCCTTCGTTAGACAATTACCACAAGGAGCTTTTTTATTTTTTATTCCTAGGGCATGCTATTCTAAACAAAACATATTGTCTAAATCACTCAAAAAACATGACCTCCCACAAAACTCTCAATCTAGCCACGCAACTGAACTCTGTGATAGTAAATCACCATGTATCAAGGGAAGGTTTGTTCTAATAATGAAGCAAAAAGTAATAATAATGAGCATTCACTAGCACTTAATTCCTTATGCTCACTGTTTTTCATAATTACCTGTTATAGTGTAAAGAACCATGAAGAAGGGGGAAGCTGCTCACCTTTGAAAAATTACAAGGAGTTCACAGCAAACTTGTCCTGGTGAAATGTATAGTATGCAATTTACCAGTTGTCATGGTCCTTCCCCTCAGTGTCTAGTAAGCTGTTCCTGGCCCCCAACCACCTTGATTGTGACACCCCTCCAGCTGCCCTGCCAGATGGTCTTTCTGGTCAGCTGCAAGATACATGAACAGATAATTCCTTCTGTCTGCTGGAAGCTCTCTGTAGGATGTTCTTCCAACACAGCACTTAGAGGATTTTAGTTGGGGGCTGGGAGGCAGGGAGAGGGTGGTAGACTTACTCCAAGTTGAAAAGGAAAAGAAACAGTACATGCATCTGGCCATCTCCAATTAAACACCAGCTCCTGGTTTAGGAGCAGTCTGAGCCTGCAGCATTTGAGTTGTTTTTCCCCTGAGCTGTTAGGATATTCATTATTTCAAATAAAAATCTACAAGCAAGCTGCATAATAAAGAGAATGAATCTTGCTTCTCTACCAACCTGATTGTGGAATATGTTTGGCTTATTATCTTATTTAATTGTCTAAGGAAACTAATTGTTTTGGCTCATTTGTTGAAATTTATAATACTTGGATCCTTTTCTCTGCAGAGCAAGGCAGAACATCTTGGCATTGAAGAATGCATATTTGATCTATGAAGTATATAGTCTTTTGAATATGTATCTTCACTATGGTGGAGAATTTATTTATTCAGAGGCTCATTAGTTTAAAGTAGAACATCTTTTGGATGGGAATCAATACAATATTTATTCTATAAGAAGAAGTGTCTTTGTACATAGGGACAGAGGGAGAGGAGCCATCCAACTTACTGGATAAGGAATCTACTCTTCCCCAGAAGTCGCTTCTTCATACACAGTACTGTGGTGATGGTAATGATAATAATGGAGAGGGGGGCGGGGGGCGAGCAGCAGAAGTGGGAAGAAAAGAGAGGAAGAAGAGAAAAGAGGATTAAAGAAACAAACAAACTGGACTTTGCAGTGTCTCAGACCTCGGTTCAAATTAAATTCTGCTACTACAGCTCTATACTTTATTTTTCTTATCTATAAAATAGTTACTACTTCACAAGGTTATTGAGAGAATTAAATAGGCTCATTGTATATAAGGCTTCTGACCCATAACAGTTGACAAAATTAGTTCTTGCTAGAATTAGGATTGCTAGGTAAAATACAGGATCCAAGTCTGTCAGTTTCCTATTGCAGGGGGAACAAGTTATCACAAGCTTAATGACTTTAAGCAACATAAATATATTATCTTGTAATTCTGGAGGTTAGAAGTCTGAAATGGGACTGCATGGTTGTGGCTCCTTCTGGAAATCCTGTAGGGTAATTTTCTTGCCTTTTCTGGCTACTAGAGGCCACCTGCATGACTTGACTAATAGCCTCTTCCTCCACCTTTAAAGCCAGCCACAAAGCATTTTCTCTACTCTTTGACCCAATTCCATTCTTCAATCTTCACGCTTACAAGTACCCTTGTGATTATCTAGTCCACTCAGACTATTAAAGAAAATCTCACCTCAAGACTCTTATACATATCTGCTAAGTTCTTCTGCCATATAAGGTAACATGCAAATATTCTGGGACTTCAGACTTGGAAAACTTTGGAGGCCACTGGTCAGCCTAGTACAATCCACCCTGTGGCTCCAAAAGATTGACATCCATCTCTAATGCAAAATATAGTCACCTAATCCTAACATCTCTACATGTCTCAATGCATTGCAGCACTAATGCAATCTCAAAATCTCATTTAAATATCATCAAAATTCCTAAATATCATTCCTTAAATTATGTTTGGGTCATAAATCTTAGTATAATTCATTTGAGGCAAAATTTTTCTGTCTGTGGATCTGTGAAAATAAAAACAAGTTGTTCAGTCGCTAAGTCATGTCTGACTCTGTGACCGCATGGACTGCAACACACCAGGCTTCCCTGTCCTTGACTATCTCCCAGAGTTTACTCAAATTCACGTCCATTGAGTCAATGATGCCATCCAACCACCTTATGGTCTGTTGTCCTCTTCTCCTCCCCTTCAATCTTTCCCAGCACCAGGGTCTTGTCCAGTGAGTCAGCCCTTTGCAACATGTGGCTAAAGTATTGGAGCTTCAGCTTCAGCATCAGTTTTTTTCAATAAATATTCAGGGTTGATTTCTTTCAGAATTGACTGCTTTGATCTGCTTGCTGTCCAAGGGACTCTCAAGAGTAATTCTAAAATACAGCTGTGGGACAGATATAGGATAAGATTTATAGTCATTTTTGTTCAAAAATAGAGGTGAGAGATGGAACAAAAACAAAAAAATCACTGGCTGCAAGAAATACTGAGATCCAACTAGGAAAAAATCATTAGGTTTCAAGCCCTGAGATTAATCCTCTGTGGTTCATAGCTCTGCCCTCTGGACCCTCTGTTCCATCCTCTGGGTGTGAGGCTCTGCCCTCAGCTTCACTATCTGGCTCATCCTTCCTCTTTCATAAAGGATAGAACATATTTGCAGCTGAGTAACTTTTAAGCCTATTTCCTCCATGTAGAAATGTTCAGAGTTTGACTGCTTTCTTTCATTCCCTCTTGTAATCCAAGCAGTCAGTATCTCTGATGCTATAACTCAAGAATATTGCAAGTCTCCTATATGTTTCTCAAGGATTCACTTCATTAGACAAAAGGCTCCTCCAGAGAGCCTTCGAAATCATCTCATCTCTTTTTTTGACTTCCTCTGAGATGGCTGAAGGGATACATGAGTCACAGGCATAATTTCTTCAAAGAGACCTCATCTGATTGAACTTGGACCTGATGATCCTTCCAAGGAAGGATTAAAAGGTTGGTAAGCCACTCCTTTGTTTTTCTCTCCAGTTCATGCTTTCTTGTCATTAAATCTATTGTAGCATCTTTGCAATCTGAATAGCCTGAGAATTTTCCAGATCAAGTCTTGGCTTTTTTTGGCTTAGAGTTCTTCCCTCAATCTAGCTCTTTCCTCTCACATTTTATTGTATGCAGCAAGAAGAAACCAGGCTACAGATTCAACACTTTATGCTTAGAGACCACAGCTAAATATTCAAGTTCATCCCTCACAAGTTCTGCCTTTCATATAGCAGGACACAACTGAGCTGAATTTTCTTTCACTAGATGTATAAAAGAATCCCCTTTACTTCAGTTTGTAATAACACTCAGCTGAACTCAAATTTCATATTAACAATAGTGTTTGGTACAAGTATGCCCCAAACACTATATATTAAACAATAATAATTTTAAATTTTTATCTAAAATTCAAATGTACTGGGCATCGTGAATTTTTATTTGCTAAATCTGATTTCAACTAGGTGATCCAGAGGGTTCTGAGAGAAGAGGATACAGAATGGGGAAACTCTGGAAGTAGAAAAGAAAATAGAAGACATGTACAGCTTAAAGCTGTCTGGAAGGGCATGCTTTATTAAGGAGCTATGGCAGGGGGCCTTGAACAGACAGGGAAGTAACTAAGGCTTCAGAAAAGGTAAGATCTGGAGGGAGGGATGAGGATTAATCTGGAAGAACTGGAGTATTGAGGATGAACAGATCTCACCTCATTAGTCTTGCTAAGGGTCACACCTGCCAACAGAACCTCATTTTATCAACACTTATATCCAAAGGAGGAAAGGTATTTTTCATCATTCTCTTGGCCCCCTGTGGCTAGACACAGAGAGAGAGAGGGGTGGGGGGGGGGGCAAGCATACAAGCACATCTACTTGCATGGGGGCACCATAATGATTTCAGTCAAACTTATTAATGAAAACTTTTTTCTTGATGGGAAGCCAATTCTATGGACCACAATAAATAATTTTTTTTTCAATTATCTAACTACCATGAATGTAAGTATGGGTCATGTTGTCTCACATGAAAAATATGTATTACTAATACCACCCTGTATAGAACAACTGATTGGTTCAGGATTGAGAAAGGAATGCGACAGGACTGTCTGTTCTGACCTTGTTTGTTCAACTTATAGACTGAGCACATCATGAGAAATGCTGGGCTGGATGAGTTACAAGCTACAATAGAGATAGGCGGGAGAAACATCAATAACCTCAGATATGCAGATGATACCACTCTAATGGCAGAAAGCAAAGAAGAATTAAAGAACCTCTTGATGAGGGTGAAGGAGGAGAGTAAAAAAGCAGCTTAAGACTAAATATTATAAAACCTAAGATCATGGCATCCAGCCCCATTACTTCATGGCAAATATAAGGGGAAAAGTGGAAGCAGTGACAGATTTCCTCTCTTGGGTCTAAAATCACTGTGGATGGTGACTGCAGCCATGAAATCAGATGGTGATTGCTTCTTGGCAGGAAAGCTATGATAAACCCAGGAAGTGTGTTGAAAAACAGAAACATCACTCTGCTGACAAAGGTCAAGACTATTGTCTTCCCAGTGGTCACGAACAGTTGTGAGAGCTGTACTATAAAGAAGTCAGAGTACCCAGAACTGATGCCTTCGAACCGTGGTGCTGGAGAAGACTCCTGAGAGTCCCTTGGACAGCAAGGAGATCAAACCAGTCAATCTTAAAGGAAATCAACCCTGAATACTCATTAGAAGGACTGATGCAGAAGCTGAAACTCCAGTATTTTGGTCACCTGATGCAAACAGCTGACTCATTGAAAAAGTCCCTGATGCTGGGCAAGATTGAGGGCAGAAGGAGAAGAGGGTGTCAGAGGATGAGATGGCTTGATGGCATCACTGATGCAATGGACATGAACTTGGACAAACTTCAGGAGATAGTGAGAGACAGGGAGGCCTGGCTTGCTGAAGTCCCTGGGGTCACAGTCAGACATGACTGGGTGACTGAACAACAATAGCACTTACATGTGACTTTTCCAAAGCACAAAGGAGTTTCAGGTTTATCAGTTGCGTCCACTACACTTCATGGCTTGCTTCACTGCCTTCCTCACCCCACCACCAAAAGCAGGAAAGCATTTCAATCTGTAATGTTTTAAACTTCCCAATTCTCTTTAAGAGGTTAGCAGTATGGCACCTAGCTTCAAGGAACTATATGACTATTTCAGCTACAAACCACTTTGCCCAATTGTCTTCACACTAGAAACTGAACAGCAGTTGGGATGGGAAGACTTGGCTGGTGCCTGTCCTGATTTTTTCTTCCAAATGTAGCTTTCAGAGGAAGTTTCATCTTAATAATAACAGCAGCACTTGTATAGTTCTCTCTGTCAGGCATTTTTCTAAGCACTTTACATCTATTAACTCACTTCTCAGCACAACCCTATAAGGAAAAGACTAGTCTCAGCATTTGTTATTAATGAAGACTGAGCATAGGTATTTAATAATTTGCCCAGGGTCACAAAGTTATAAATGGCAGGCTGATTCCAACACCTGTGCTCCTTAGTTCTCTGCTCCCTGCCTCTCTCACTATTAGAAATGGATTTCAAAAATATCAGGCACATCTGTAACACTAATGAAACACTAATCAAACACTAATGAAAAGACTCATCCAGCAGATGTAAGTGGAAAGAATGCTAGTATATGTAGAACACCTTGTCTCAAACATACTCGCTGATTTATTATCATGGAAATCATCCTCAGTTGGTTAAAAAATTGAGTTCTAGAGTGAGACTCACCTGTGTTTCTCTTCTGGTTATCCCCCTGATCATGCGACTTTGGCTAACACTTAATCACTCTAAGCCTTGACTTTTTCACCAATAAAATGGGAATAATACTAGAAAGTATTTGTAGCATTGATGTTAAAATTATAAATTATTATCATTGACACTATTATTTTTCTAATACTCATACAGTGTATTTGTATGAGAGAAGAATACACTTTTGTATTAAATAATACTGGGAGTAGCAATGAAGAATATGTAACAGACAGGAATGCTTCAGATTCAGTGAAAGCATTTCAACAATCCAAAGGCAAATATGATGGCACTGAAGGAGACATATAGATCCTTAGAGGAAAAATAAGAAAAGAGCTGCAGTGATTTAATCTTCAGAAGGTTAAGAAAAAGATGAACGAGCAGTGCTAGTCAAAGGCATAAAGGACCTTATTATACAGCTGCCTCTTATCTTCATTAAGCCCAGAAAATTTAATTTGGATATACATTCTTGCTGGAAAAACTTAAAGTCACTGATAAACCGTAGGAGTGGGTCATCCTGGGAGACTAATTCGTTTCCTAGTGGAAATCTTCTAAAAAAGGAGTTTTACATCTACCTGGAATAACATGAGTACAATCTGGCCTAGAAATGATGAAATAAATGAGCCAGAAGATTCCATTTATTGAAAGGACATTTATATTACAATGTTAAATAATTACATTATAGAAAAAAGTTTTTTTATATATAGTTTATTTTTCTGGCAATATATTGAATGGTTGTGAGGTGATTTCTTTTTCTTGTTTTAGTTGATAGAAGTACTTTTAAAAAAACTTTTAATCAAAGTATCCATCCCCTATTTCTTCAGTAATGTAACTGTCTCATGGCTATTAGTTTTATTTAGTTGCATACGTTTAACCTTCTTAATTCTTAATTCTGCTCTTAACTTTGGAGGTTAGATTCTTTTTAAAATATGTTTTCCTTTTTATGATTGGAAAAATATGTTTCTTCAATATAAACATTTTTTTTAAAATAAAGGCTAAAGTCAAAAGAATAAAACACTCATAATCCCAATAAAGATATTCTGGCCCTTCAATGAATGTACAAATGCTTTTCTTCTTGGACAGTGAGAATGCTTCATGTTGGAGATAGTATGGTAAACCAGCCAAGTTTATCCACTGCTGGTCAAAGTGCTGGTGCAGTGGATTCTATCATTTTGGAAGATGCTTTGCCAGAATCACTCAACAGTATTAAAATTTTCATACCCTTTGATTCAGTAATTCTAATTCTGGGACTGTCTTTAAAAAAAAAAAAAAAAACTATCCTAAAGAAAGAATGAGCTTTTTACTTAGAGATGTTCATCAAAGCATTTTTAAGCACATTGAATAGACAATAAACTAAGTGTATGATTTTTATCCTCCACATTAATTAAAAGTTATGGGCTCTGATAATGCTACTTTTAAAATGGGCCTTTTGCTTAAAATCATCCCTTGACTTTCTCAATATCATTGAAGGCCAGGACTCATTCCAGTAAGATAGTGGAGAACCAGCATCAGGGACTTTGTGTTAAAGAAATTACTTTGTTGTTCTCCTCTTTTAGAAGAGACAAATGACAGGAAAATAAGATCGAGTGAGGTGATATTGGCCTGCAGTTTTCTTTTTCTGTGGCATCTTTGTCAGGTTTTGGTATTAGGGTGATGGTGGCCTCAGAATGAGTTTGGAAGTTTACCTTCCTCTGCAATTTTCTGAAAGAGTTTGAGTAGGATAGGTGTTAGCTCTTCTCGAAATTTTTGGTAGAATTCAGCTGTGAAGCCGTCTGGACCTGTGCTTTTGTTTGCTGGAAGGTTTCTGATTACAGTTTCCATTTCCATGCTTGTGATGGGCCTGTTGAGATTTTCTATTTCTTCCTGGTTCAGTTTTGGAAAGTTGTACTTATCTAAGAATTTGTCCATTTCTTCCACGTTGTCCATTTTATTGGCATATAATTGCTGATAGTAGTCTCTTATGATCCTTTGTATTTCTGTGTTGTCTGTTGTGATCTCTCGTTTTCATTTCTAATTTTATTGATTTGACTTTTCTCCCTTTGTTTCTTCATGAGTCTGGCTAATGGTTTGTCAATTTTATTTATCCTTTCAAAGAACCAGCTTTTGGCTTTGTTGATTTTTGCTATGGTCTCTTTTGTTTCTTTTGCATTTATTTCTGCCCTAATTTTTATGATTNGGAGGTTAATATTTAAAATGGATGAACAACAAAGTCCTACTGTATAGCACATGGAACTCTGCTCAGTGTTATATGGCAGCCTGGATGGGAGGGAAGTTTGAAGTATGTATGGCTGAGTTTCTTCTCTGCTCACCTGAAACTATCCCAGTATTGTTAATCAGCTATATCCCAATACACAATAAAAAGTTCAAATAAAAAAAATTATTGGAGATTAAAAATGTAAAATAAGACTTTGAATCATCTTGATTGTTCCATCTCAACTCAAATATTAAACAAAGTTGAGACATAAAGGGACAAGTTCTGTAGGAAAACTTTTTCCTCACAGGAAATATAATGCCTCAAAGAGTTGACTTTTTAAATTTTTATTGGAATATATTTGCTTTGCAATTTTGTGTTAGTTTCTGCTGTGCAGCAAAGTGAACCAGCTACAAGTATCCTCTTTTATTTAGATTTCCTTCCCATTTAGATCACCACTGAGTAGAGCGCCTTATTCTCTATAGCAGATTCTTATTACTTATCTATTTTATACATAGTACTGTATACATATCAATCCCAATCTCCCAGTTCTTATTAGTTATCCCAGTCTCCCAATTCATCCTCTTCCCCCCTTGGCATTCATAATTTTTTCTCTACATCTGTGTCTCTATTTCTGATTTGCAAACAAGTTCATCTGTACCAGTTTTCTAGATACCAGATTCCACATTTGTAAGTGATATTATACAATATTTATTTTTCTCTGCCTGACCTCACTCTGTCTCTAGGTCTATCCACGTCTCTGCAAATGGCACTCTTTCTATGACTGAATAACGTTCCATTGTGTATAGGTACCTTTTTTTTAATTAACTTTAAAAAATATTTTATTTAACTGTAAATCTTAGTTTAGGCATATAGGGTCTTAGTTGAGGCCTGTGTGGGATCTCAGTTCCCCTGCATTGCCAGGCAGATCTTAACCACTGGACGACCCAGGAAGTCCCCATGTGGGCCAATATTCTTTATCCTTTCCTCTGTTGATGGACATTTAGGTTGCTTCCATGGCCTGGCTATTGTAAATAGTGCTGCAATGAACGTTACAGTGCATGCATCTGTTTGAATCATGGTTTTTTCCAGGTATATGCCCAGGAGTAGGATTTCTGGGTTTTACAGGAGCTCTATTTTTAGTTTTTTTTTTTTTTTTTTTTTTTTTTAGAAACTTCCATACTATTCCCCAGTATGGAGATTGTACCAATTTATATTTCCATCAACAGTGTAGAAGGGCTCCCTCTTCTCCACATCCTCTTCAGCATTTATTGTTTGTAGATTTTTTGATAATGCCATTCTTATCGATGTAAAGTGGTACTTAATTGTAGTTTTGCTTTGCATTTCTCTAACAATTAGTGGAATTGACATTCCAGCTTCCTATGCAATATTGCTCTTTACAGCATTGGACCTTGCTTCTATCACCAGTCACATCCACAACTGGGTATTGATTTTGCTTTGGCTCCATCCATGGCATCCAATCCCATCACTTCATGGGAAATGGATGGGGAAACAGTGGAAACAGTGTCAGACTTTATTTTTGGGTGCTCCAAAATCACTGCAGATGGTGACTGCAGCCATGAAATTAAAAGAGTTAAAATTAACTCCTTGGAAGAAAAGTTATGACCAACTGCCAGAAGCCAAAAAGATGTCCTTTTCATTATAGGGGAATGGAATGCAAAAGTAGGAAGTAAAGAAACACCTGGAGTAACAGGCAAATTTGGCCTTGGAATGCAGAATGAAGCAGGCCAAAGACTAATAGAGTTTTGCCAAGAAAATGCTCTGGTCATAGCAAACACCCTCTTCCAACAACACAAGAGAAGACTCTATACATGGACATCACCAGATGGTCAACACCGAAATCAGATTGATTATATTCTTTGCAGCCAAAGATGGAGAAGCTCTATACAGTCAACAAAGACAAGACCGGGAGCTGACTGTGGCTCAGATCATGAACTCCTGATTGCCAAATTCAGACTTAAATTGAAGAAAGTGGGCAACACCACTAGACCATTCAGGTATGACCTAAATCAAATCCCTTATGATTATACAGTGGAAGTGAGAAA
>SJXQ01010964.1:0-18262 GCA_006408695.1 Aepyceros melampus | reverse complement strand
GAAGAATTGATGCTTTTGAACTGTGGTGTTGGAGAAGACTCTTGAGAGTCCCTTGGACTGCAAGGAGATCCAACCAGTCCATTCTGAGGGAGATCAACCCTGGGATTTCTTTGGAAGGAATGATGCTAAAACTGAAGCTCCAGTACTTTGGCCACCTTATGCGAAGAGTTGACTCATTGGAAAAGACCCTGATGCTGGGAGGGATTGGGGGCAGGAGGAGAAGGGGACGACCGAGGATGAGATGGCTGGATGGCATCACGGACTCAATGGACGTGAGTCTGAGTGAACTCCGGGAGTTGGTGATGGACAGGGAGGCCTGGCGTACTGTGATTCATGGGGTCGCAAAGAGTTGGACACAACTGAGCGACTGAACTGAACTGAACTGAACTGCCAGAAGCCAGCACACGAGATCCCACCCATGACAAGGTCATGACGAGAAGACCTGACAAGCAAGGCATATCAGGACTCCAGGGATTTCGAAAAGCTGCCCTGGGGCTCACCTTAAAGATGATATCTATCTTTGTGATGCTTGCTATACTAGACTGCTCCTTCATTTCTGTGACACAGGCAGAAGGCCTTCCCCGATCTCTTTCCAAACAAAATCAAGTTAAAATTTTAACCAATATATCCCCCAGACGATGGCATCCTATAAGATTATCCAGGATAAAAAGAGTATTTCAATCTAAACCCCTTTTGCTAGCATTTCAGTTTGCTTGACAAATGTGTTTATGCCCTTGGTACTAATGCACATGACTGTTCACAACACTTTAATCATAAACAGCATAAAGAACCTGAACACACAAAAGGCCCTAATAGGCATAATGTCCTTTGGGGGGTGAGGAAGCCCTATTCAGTTCAGTTTAGTTCAGTCGCTCAGTCGTGTCCGACTCTGTGTGACCCCATGAATCGCAGCATGCCAGGCCTCCCTGTCCATCACCATCTCCCAGAGTTCACTCAGACTCACGTCCATCGAGTCGGTGATGCCATCCAGCCATCTCATCCTCTGTCGTCCCCTTCTCCTCCTGCCCCCAACCCCTCCCAGCATCAGAGTTTTTTCCAATGAGTCAGCTCTTCGCATGAGGTGGCCAAAGTACTAGAGCTTCAGCTTTAGCATCATTCCTTCCAAAAACATAAAAAATATTATTCTATAAAGTTGTTACTGGATCAATGTTTGCTTGCTGTGTTTTTGCTCTTAATGTGCTAAGGTTTACGATAAAAACTATTGTTAATATAGTTAGGGATTTAAAAAATAAGAGTTTAGCCCTAGTGTGAAAACAATAAGACAATTGTATAAATTTAGCTGATGACTTCTGCAAAAGAACTGACCATTATGTTACATTTCTACTATGTTGCAACCTGCTGTGCCTTTACCCTAGGAGACTGCAACTTTTCTGTTAAACTCAAGGCAAAGAACAGATTACAGAAAACAGGTTTTACATTCATCTAGCCTGCAGGAAAAAGTCATAAAATGTCGATAGGCCTCAAGGCCAAAAGACAATGCACAAAAATCTACTATGGAAAAGACTCTCATAAACAAGAATGCAGATAACATCCTGGGTGTCATAAAGGACAAACTGATGTAATGTTAATCTAACTTTTGCTTAGTCATCCTTAACGTGAAAAAAAAAAAACACTCCCTGAGAAAATGAAGTAGCAGACCCCGATTCATACCTGAGCTTGGTCTCTCTGTCTCTGTCTCTCTCTCTCTTGCCGAAGCCATCCATCCTGAGAGTATCCCTGGATCCTGCTGAGGCTGGACCTTGGCAACCAACCTAGATAGCATATTGAAAAGCAGAGACATTACTTTGGCAACAAAGGTCCATCTAGTCAAGGCTATGGTTTTTCTAGTGGTCATATATGGATGTGAGAGTTGGACTGTGAAGAAAGCTGAGCACTGAAGAATTGATGCTTTTGAAATGTGGTGTTGGAGAAGACTCTTGAGAGTCCCTTGGACTGCAAGGAGATCCAACCAGTCCTTTCTGAAGGAGATCAGCCCTGGGATCTCTTTGGAGGGAATGATGCTAAAGCTGAAACTCCAGTACTTAGGTCATCTCATGCGAACAGTTGACTCATTGGAAAAGACTCTGATGCTGGGAGGGATTGGGGGCAGGAGGAGAAGGGGACAACAGAGGATAAGATGGCTGGATGGCATCACTGACTCAATGGACGGGAGTCTGAGCGAACTCCAGGAGATGGTGATGGACAGGGAGGCCTGGCTTGCTGCGATTCAGGAGTCACAAAGAGTCAGACACGACTGAGTGACTGAACTGAATTGAACTGAAAATTTAGTGATGTTGAGCATCTTTTCATGTGTTTGTTGGCCATCTGTGTCTCTTTCGAGTACTTTTAAGATCTATTGACTTTGTACCACAACCTGTAAGTATACATCCCCTTGTGAATTTGGTGCCTCCCAAACAGCTTCCCTGGTGGCTCAGACAATAAAGCGTCTGCCTGCAATGTGGGAGACCTGGGTTCGATTCCTGGGTTGGGAAGATCCCCTGGAGAAGGAAATGGCAATCCACTCCAGCACTCTTGCCTGGAGAATCCCATGGACGGAGGAGCCTGATAGGCTATAGTCCATGGGGTCGCAAAAGTCGGACACGACTGAGCAACTTCACTCACTAAACAGTGCCCCCACTTTGTGCCTTCATCACTTTTGCCTCTTAAAGGAAGTCTGCAGCAAGGGAAGAAGGAGACATTCAGGTGAGCCCAAGTAGGGCATTCAAGCCCAACTTGGGCATTCAAGTACAACTACTCTTGGCTTTACAGGGAATTGAAGGCTGATTGTGTCTGCATCAGATGTTTCCTTTAATATAGTCCTCAGTAGAATCAGAGAAAGTATTCTAGTTCTTTTTTCTTATCTCTTCTTTCCTTTTATTTTCTTCTCTCCCACTCTTCCCCACCTCCTTCCTTCCCTCACCCTTTGACTGCAAGCAAAGGAGAAAAGATAAGAATCCAGTTCTCAATTTTATTGATGGGTTTTATCAATAGATTTTCACTTTGCAAAGTTTAAACACACTATATGAAATTTCAGTGTCATCAAAATGTCAGTATCTTGTGCAAGATGACTTTGTTGACACAATCCCAGCAGCTTTGCCTCTGAAACAGATCATGTAACTCTTAGTCCTCTAAGCTGGGGCCACTGGTGGGCAAACTGCTGCGTCCTGAAACCAGGACTGGACCCAGGCTTGAGATTGCACTGCTTGTCAAATTCAAAATGAAATTGCCATTCACCAGGTATAGTAATTCAAATCTTTCCAAAAATGACCTCTCCATGAGAGATGATCCTTTCAGAGTTAGTCTACAAAAAACACTTTTAAATGGGCATATTGTTCATTTATTCTGATAGGCAGTTTTACGAACTTACACAGAAGAACAAAATACTACAAAGAGAAAAAGCATTTCTGCTTCCCCATTTGTTCTGTGAGTCTTCATTTATAAAGGTGACCGAGTGGCTATGTAGAGGACCATGTGAGGAATACCAGGTTTTGAACAAAACACAGATGCAGGAGTAGGGGAGAACTCATTCCAGGGTAAACAGGTACTGGCTCATTTGATAACTTCAGCAGGCTTTGGCCTGCATGGAGAAAAACATTCTATTTGATCCTCTTACTGTCCTTGCATGCATGTGTGTGTGCGTGCGTGCGTGCGTGTGAGCATGCTTAGTGGCTCAGTCGTGTCTGAGTCTTCATGATCCTATGGACTGTAGCCCACCAGGCTCCTCTGTCCATGGGGATTCTCCAGAGAAGAATGGTGGAGTGGGTTGCTATGTGCTCCTCTAGCTTGGAGTTCTTGGGTCTAAAAATTGAACTGACAAAGGTGGATTAGCAGGAGAAAAGCATACGAAACTATTAATATGTTTTATGGGGCACCAGTGCCTTCACCTGGAGAAGGCAATGGCAACCCACTCCAGCACTCTTGCTTGGCAAGTGCCATGGATGGAGGAGCCTGGTAGGCTGCAGTCCATGGGGTCACTAGGAGTCGGACACGACTGAGAGACTTCACTTTCACTTTTCACTTTCATACATTGGAGAAGAAAATGGCAACCCACTCCAGTGTTCCTGCCTGGAGAATCGCAGGGACGGGGGAGCCTGGTGGGCTGCCATCTATGGGGTCGCACAGAGTCGGACACGACTGAAGTGACTTAGCAGCAGCAGCAGCAGCAGTGCCTTTATCAAAAATATGAAGATTGAAGAAAACAGTTCAACCTGTCTAGTTAAATTCTAGGCTGGATGAAGAAAGGCAGTGGGGGAGAAATACAAAGAGTTAAAAGGGTATGAGGTAATTGTAGGAAACTGGAGGAAACAGCACGGCGAGTAGTTTAGGTCCTTTTTGGCATTCTTTAGTCTTGAGAGAAGTCTGCTTCTTTCCTCCAGGTCCACAGGGGACATCTTTCACATGAGGGTCTTTTGGCCTATTTCAGGAAAGAAAAGTGGAATGGGGAGGGACTTATAGTGATCTTCTTGCTTCCATTCTTTTCTCAAACTCAATATTTTTGAAAAATTTAAAATATTCAGTAACCAATGTGCCATAATTCGGGGTTGTGTGTCCTGAACCCAACAGAGCTAAAGAGGTGCTCTCCAGTTCTCTGGAATCTGGCCCTAGGATGATGAAGGCAGAAGAGTATAGCCTCCTGGTGTGTGCAGGCCCATAGAGGAGGTAGGACTTGGATTGGTTAGTTTTCATATCAAATTGCACGCTTTTTGCTATTTGTGAGAATTGACTAGTCCTGGAAACTACAGTCCATTCCCTGCCAGAAAGGTGTTTTAAGATGTTAGAACATCCACTGATGCAGAAAATAAATGACTGTTACTATTATTATTAAACAGGAAGTTAGGAGTAAGATCATTTTCAACATGTATCCTCCAAAAACAAAGAAGAGTGATGGGGAGCATTTCCCAAGTTGAAAATAATTTTAAATGAAGTGTTCCAAAATAAATACCCTCTGGCAAAGTAAAGCAAAAATGCATTCAACACAAGGTAGCTAAACAACTGAATTAAAAACAAATAAATTTACTTTCAATCTGTAGTAATTATATTCAATAGTCACTACAACCTTTTTTATACAACTTTTTATTGAGCACCTATTCTGTGCCAGGAATTGTGCTGTGTCATAGGATCCTAGCACATGGTTGTGCCTTCGCTAAGCTTATCTGGGAGTGGGTTAGAAAGAATACAGGCCGGAAATCACTTCAAAAGTGCAGTGTGAAAATACATGGCAAGTAAATGTCCTCACAGTCCTCAACTATCTAATCACATCACAACAGCTTATACCTAAGAGTCCTCTTCCTCATAGGGGTCAAACATCTTCTAAAGATCAATTACTTTGCCAACAGACAATTTATTAAAATTTGAGAAATTCACTTTTTATTACTACTACATTACCAAATAAAGAAATGGTGAAGCTTTATACAGTCAGCAAAAAAAAAAAAAGACCAGGAGCTGACTGTGGCTTGGATGACGAATGCCTTATTGCCAAATTCAGACTGAAATTGAAGAAAGTGGAGAAAACCATGAGACCATTCAGGTATGGCCTAAATCAAATCCCTTATGACTATGCAGTGGAAGTGAGAAATAGATTTAAGGGACTAGATCTGATAGACAGAGTGCCTGGTGAACTATGGATGAAGGTTCATGACTTTGTACAGGAGACAGGAATCAAGACCATCCACAAGAAAAAGAAATGCAAAAAAGCAAAATGGCTGTCTGAGGACGTCTTACAAATAGCTGTGAAAAGAAGGGAAGTGAAAAGCAAAGGAGAAAAGAAAAGATATTCCCATCTGAATGCAGAGTTCCAAAGAATAGCAAGGAGAGATAAAAAATAAAAGCCTTCCTCAGTGATCAATGCAAAGTAATAGAGGAAAGTAACAGAATGGGAAAAACTAGAGATCTCTTCAAGAAAATTAGAGATACCAAGGGAATTTTTCATGTAAAGATGGGCTTGATAAAGGACGGAAATGGTATGGACCTAACAGAAACAAGACATTAAAAAGAGCTGGCAAGAACACACAGAAGAACTGTACAAAAAAGATCTTCATGACTCAGATGATCATCATGGTGTGATCACTCACCTAGAGCCAGACATACTAGAATGTCAAGTCAAGTGGGCCTTAGGAAGCATCACTACGAACAAAGCTAGTGGAGATGATGGAATTCCAGTGGAGCTATTTCAAACCCTGAAAGATGATGCTGTGAAAGTGTTGCACTCAATATGCCAGCAAATTTGGAAAACTCAGCAGTGGCCACAGGACTGGAAAAGGCCAGTTTTCATTCCAATCCCAAAGAAAGGCAATGCCAAAGAATGCTCAAACTACCGCAAGTTGTACTCATCTCACATGCTAGTAAAGTAATGCTCAAAATTCTCCAAGCCAGGTTTCAGCAATACATGAACTGTGAACTTCCAGATGTTCAAGCTGGTTTTAGAAAAGGCAGAGGAACCAGAGATCAAATTACCAACATCCGCTGGATCATGGAAAAAGCAAGAGAGTTCCAGAAAAACATCTATTTCTGCTTTATTGACTATGCCAAAGCCTTTGACTGTGTGGATCACAATAAACTGTGGAAAATTCTTAGAGATGGGAATACCAGACCATCTCATCCATCTCTTGAAAAACCTGTATGTTGATCAGGAAACAACAGTTAGAACTGGACGTGGAACAACAGACTGGTTCCAAATAGGAAAAGGAGTACATCAAGGCTATATATTATCACCCGGTTTATTTAACGTATATGTAGAGTACATCATGAGAAACACATGGGTCATGGAAGAAGCACAAGAAGAAATCAAGATTGCTGGGAGAAATATCAATAACCTCAGATATGCAGAAGACATCACCCTTATGGCAGAAAGTGAAGAGAAACTAAAAAGCCTCTTGATGAAAGTGAAAGAAGAGAGTGAAAAAGTTGGCTTAAAGCTCAACATTCAGAAAACGAAGATCATGGCATCTGGTCCCATCACTTCATGGCAAATAGATGGGGAAACAGTGGAAACAGTGTCAGACTTTATTTAGGGGGGCTCCAAAATCACTACAGATGGTGATTGCAGCCATGAAATTAAAAGGCGCTTACTCCTTGGAAGGAAAGTTATGACCAACCTAGATAGCATATTCTAAAGCAGAGACATTACTTTGCCAACAAAGGTCCATCTAGTCAAGGCTATGGTCTTTCCAGTGGTCATGTATGGCTGTGAGAGTTGGATGGTGCAGAAAGCTGAGCGCAGAAGAATTGATTCTTTTGAACTGTGGTGTTGGAGAAGACTCTTGAGAGTCCCTGGACTGCAAGGAGATCCAACCCGTCCATCCTAAAGGACATCAGTCCTGGGTGTTCATGGAAGGACTGATTTGAAGCTGAAACTCCAGTACTTTAGCCACCTCATGTGAAGAGTTGACTCATTGGAAAAGACCCTAATGCTGGGAAGGATTTGGGGCAGGAAGAGAAGGGGACGACAGAGGATGAGATGGCTGGATGGCATCACTGACTCAATGGACGTGAGTCTGAGTGAACTCTGGGAGTGGTGATGGACAGGGGGTCCTGATGTGCTGTGATTCATGAGGTCACAAAGAGTTGGACATGACTGAGTGACTGAACTGAACTGATCCAAATAAAGGCTAGTATTTTAGAAATCTTTCTTATTTCACCTCTTTCTGCTTTTCTTTGTTTTTTTTATATATATATATTTTTTATATATTCCTGTGGGCTGTTTCCTGTTAGTCATTTTTGTGCTTGTGTAATATCTGCATAGATTAAGAATCCAACAATTAATTTTCCTATATGGTCATACTGATGCAAAGTTCACTGGCAAGAGCTTTTTTTAAAAAAATAATTAATTTTTTAAAATTTTTCCTGTGCTGGGTCTTTATTGCTTTGTAAGGGTTTTCTCTCATTGTGGTGCATGGGCTTCTCATCGTTGGGGCTTCTCTTGTTGCAGAGTACAAGCTCTAGGCATGTGGGCTTTGGTAGTTGCAGCACACAGGATCAGAAGTCATGGCTTGCAGGCAGACTCAGTGCAGACTCAGTAGTTGTGGCACACAGGCTTAGTTGCTCGATAGCATGTGGGATCTTTCCAGACCAGGGATGAAACCTGTGTCTTCTGTATTGGCAGGCTGTTCATATCCATGCACCACAAGGGAAGTCTTTAAGGGCACTTTTAAACACCACTTTTCATGATTCCATTATTGCTTAGCAAATATCCTTAAATCATTTTTCAGCATCTTTTAGAAATGTCTGTTTAATTCTCATCAGTCAGTCAGTTCAGTCGCTCAGTCATATCTGATTCTTTGTGACCCCATGAACTGCAGCACACCAGGCCTCCCTATTCATTACTAACTGCTGGAGTCTACCCAAACCCACATCCATTGAGTAGTGATGCCATCCAACCATCTCATCCTCTGTTGTCCCCTTCTCCTCCTGCCCTCAATCTTTCCCAGCATCAAGGTCTTTTCAAATGAGTCAGCTCTTCACATCAGGTGGCCAAAATATTGGAGTTTCAGCTTCAACATCAGTCCTTCCAATGTACACCCAGGACTGATCTCTTTTAGGATGGACGGGTTGGATCTCCTTGCAGTCCAAGGGACTCTTAAGAGTCTTCTCCAACATCACAGTTCAAAAGCATCAATTCTTTGGCACTCAGCTTTCTTTATAGTCCAACTCTCACATCAGTACATGACTACTGGAAAAACCATAGTTTTGACTAGATAGACTTTCATTGACAAAGTAATGTCTCTGCTTTTTAATATTCTGTCTAGGTTGGTCATAACTTTCCTTCCAAGGAATAAGTGTCTTTTAATTTCATGGCTTCAATCACGATCAGCAGTGATTTTGGAGCTCCCAAAAATAAAATCTCTCACTGTTTCCACTGTTTCCTCATCTATTTGCCATGAAGTGATGGGACCAGATGCCATGATCTTCATTTTCTGAATGTTGAGCTTTAAGTCAACTTTTTCACTCTCCTCTTTCACTCTCATCAAGAGGCTCTTTAGTTCTTCTTCACTTTCTGCCATAAGGGTAGTGTCACCTGCATATCTGAGGTTATTGATATTTCTCCGGGCAATCTTGATTCCATCTTGTGCTTCCTCCAGCCCACCATTTCTCATGATGTACTCTGCATAGAAGTTAAATAAGCAGGGTGGTAATATACAGTCTTGACGTACTCCTTTTCCTATTTGGAACCAGTTGGTTGTCCCACGTCCAGTTCTGAATGTTGCTTCCTGACCTGCATACAGGTTTCTCAGGAGGCAGGTCAGGCGGTCTGGTATTCCCATCTCCTTCAGAATTTTCCACCATTTTTTAATAATATTGAACATATGCAGAGAATTGATTCATTAGCAGAGATTCTGATGCTGGGAAACATTGAAGGCAGAAGGAGAAGGGGCAATAGAGGATGAGTGGTTGGATGGCCTCACCAGCTCAATGAACATGAGCTTGAGCATGTTCTGGGAGGTGGAGATAGACAGGGAAGCCTGGCATGCTGCAGTCCATGGCGTGCCAAAGCGTCAGACACAACTGAGACTGAACTGAACTGAATGCAAGAAATCCAGTGGTCTACTATACGTTATTCTCCTTTCAAATTCACTTACAGAAATAAAGGCACATGTTTTCTCCAATAACTTTGGGACTGAGCCCTCTCCTGGTAAAGAGACAGGTTTTGTATGATACTGAAAGTTGAACAATGTTATCTACATCTAACAAATTAATTCCTTATCTTTTAAAACTAAATTACTCAGGTCCTTTAGTGAATGCATGTGTACGTGCCAAGTTGCTTAATTGTGTCTAAATCTTTGCAACCCTATAAACCATACCCCACCAGGCTCCTCTGTCCATGATTCTCCAGGCAAGAATACTGTGCCCTTCTCCAGGGGATCCTCCCAGCCCAGGGACTGAATCTACATCTCTTATGTCTCCTGCATTGGCAGGTGAATTCTTTACTACTAGCACCACCTGGGAAGTCCCAGTTCCATCTAGTACTCTCTGTTAATTCAGACTTAAATTGAAGCAAGTAGGGGAAACCACTAGATTATTCACGGATGATCTAAATCAAATCCCTTACAATTATACAGTGGAAGTGACAAAGAGATTCAAGGGATTATATCTGACAGAGTGCCTGAAGAACTATGGACAGAGGTTCATGACATTGTACAGGAGATAGGAAGCGAGACGATCCCCAAGGGGGAAAAAAATGCAAAAAGGAAAAATGGTTGTCTGATGAGGCCTTACAAATAGCTGAGAAAAAAAGAGAAGTTAAAGCCAAAGGAGAAAAAGAGACATACCCATTTGAATGCAGAGCTCCAAATAGCAAGGAGAGATAAGAAAATCTTCTTCAGTGATCAATGAAAAGAAATAGAGAAAATCAACAGAATGGGAAAGACTGGAGATCTCTTTAAGACAATTAGAGATACCAAGGGAACGTTCATGCAAAGATAGGCTTGATAAAGGACAGAAATGGTATGGGCCTAACAGAAACAGAAGATATTAAGAAGAGGTGGCAAGAATACACAGAAGAACTGTACAAAAAAGATCATCATGACCCAGATAACCACAATGGTGCGATCATTCACCTAGAGCCAGACATTCTGGAATGTGAAGACAAGTGGGCCTTAGGAAGCATTACTATGAATAAAGCTAGTGAAGGTGATGAAATTCCAGTTGAGCCACTTCAAATCCTAAAAGATGATGCTGTGAAAGTGCTGCACTCAATATGCCAGCAAATTTGGAAAACTCAGCCATGGCCACAGGACTGGAAAAGGTCAGTTTTCCTTTCAGTCCCAAAGAAAAGCAATGCCAAAGAATGTTCACTACTACCACACAATTGCGCTCATCTCACATGCTTGCAAAATAATACTCAAAATTCTCCAAGTGAGGCTTCAACAATACATGAACTGTGAACCACCAGATATTCAAGTTGCATATAGAAAAGGCAGAGGAACCAGAGATCAAATTGCCAACATCCACTGGATCATCTAAAATCAAGAGAGTTCCCCAAAAACATCTATTTCTGTTTTATTGACTATGTCAAAGCCTTTGACTGTGTGAATCACAATAATCTGTGGAAAATTCTGAAAGAAATGGGAATACCAGACCATCTGGCCTGCCTCTTGAGAAACCTGTATGCAGGTCAGGAAGCAACAGTTAGAACAAGACATGGAACAACAGACTGGTTCCAAATAGGAAAAGGAGTACGTCAAGACTGTGTATTACCACCCTGCTTATTTAACTTCTATGCAGAGTATACCAAGAGAAAAGCTGGGCTGGAGGAAGCACCAGCTGGAATCAAGATTGCCCGGAGAAATATCAATAACCTCAGATATGCAAATGATACTACCCTTATGGCAGAAAGTGAAGAACTAAAGAGCCTCTTGATGAAAGTGAAAGAGGAGAGTGAAAAAGTTGGCTTAAAGCTCAACATTTAGAAAACGAAGATCATGGCATCTGGCCCATCCCTTCATGGGAAATAGATGGGGAAACAGTGGAAACAGTGTCAGACTTTATTTTGGGGAGCTCCAAAATCACTGCAGTTGGTGACTGCAGCCACGAAATAAAAGACGCTCGCTCCTTGAAAGAAAATCTATGATTAACCTAAACAGCATTTTAAAAAGCATTTAAATGTAAAGATATTACTTTGCCAACAAATTTCCATCTAATCAAAGCTATGGTTTTTCCACTAGTCATGTATGGATGGGAGAGGAAGACTACAAAGAAAGCTGAGCACAGAAGAATTGATGCTTTTGAACCGTGTTGTTAGAGAAGACCCTTAGGAGTCCCTTGGACTGGAAGGAGATCCAACCAGTCAACCTTAAAAGAAATCAGTCCTGAGTGTTCATTGGAAGGACTGATGCTGAAGCTGAAACTCCAATACTTTGGCCACCTGATGTGAAGAGCTGACTCATTGGAAAAGACACAGATCCTGGGAAAGACTGAAGGCAGGTGCAGAAAGGGACAACAGACGATGAGATGGTTGGATAGCATTACCGACACAATGGACATGAGTTTGAGTAGAACTGGTGATAAACAGGGAAGCCCAGTGTGCTGCAGTCCATGGGGTCACAAAGTGTTGGATATGATAGAGCAACTGAACTGAACTAAACTGTAGTTAGATGAACCTGTGTTCTTATAGCACTTCAATTTTTATACTTTATGTATATCACACATTCTCTGGACAAGTTCTGTTTACATGCCTAGCATCCCCATCAGTGTGCAAGTTCATGAAGAGCAGAGATACTGTTTTATTTTCTTTGTATCTCAGACCCAAATATGATCCCTCGCAAAAATTCTGGATCAAAATGGAAACAACTTTGCTTCTATGAACCTAACCATATACAAAGTTGTGTGTTATACAAAATATTCCTGCCAAGTGTTTTTTTTCTATTTAGTAGCCTCTTTTTCCACGGGGTTCATGGCAAAGTTTGTCATGATAAAAGTCTATTGTCTTGACACCTCATCCAACAACAGTAATACGGCATCTTCCGTAACCATTAAAAACATATCCATCCCTTTCCCAAAGACTTTTAGTGTGTTGTTTCTTATTTAGTTATTTATTTGGCTGCATCACGCCTTAGTTGTGATGCATGGGCTTCTCTAGCAGTGGCTTGTGAGCTCTAGAGCACTCAGGGTCAGTAGTTGTGATGCACAGGTTTAGTTGGTTGCCCTGAGGCTTGAGAGATCTTAATTCTGAGGCCAGTGGTCAAACCACATCCCCTGAATTGGAAGGCTGCTTCTTAGCCACGGGATTACCAAGGAAGTCCCTATTGTGTTATTTCCAAGGCTAAATTTCTTTTCGTGTATCGTATGAGCCAATCCTCTCAAGAACCCTAAAAGATATGTATTGGTGCCATTTTATTAGAATAGAAGCTGAGCCAGGTTAAGTTTCTCAGGCTCGTAAGCTAGTAAATGTTGGAAGTTGGGATTTGCGTTTGTAAGTGTCCAACTCCAAAATCTATTCCTTTTCCAATTCACCTTATTATCTCCATTCTCTCACCTAACGGCCATTTGTGCATTCTGAGGAAAATAGTCCAACTGTAGCATCCTTTCCAGATCACTATAAATTGTCTCTTTTTGTGGTTTTGTCAGTAGAAGCATAATTGGAACAAATACCGAAGGACAGAACTAAGGAAAAGGGCAGCATTAGTTCGAGAGGATCCCTTTTGTCATGACAGCTCCCACACTTAAAATTTCTCCCCATTGTCTTTTATTTGTTCAACAAATATTTAGTGGGCACCTACTAAGTCTCAGAGGCTATCCATCGCTTTGTGGATACAGCAGCAAGAAAAACAAACACCTGTCCTTATGATGTTTACCTTATAGGAAGGTGATGGGAAGTAAAAAGAGAGAAATTTTTGTGTGATAATTGTGCATGGGGAAAATGGGGCAGGTCAAGCAGTTTGGCAGCATCTTCCTTGCAAGGCCCAAACTTTTTGGTGTGGTTTACAGCAGCCTTCACCACGTGGCCATCTATTGAATACAACTCTGATCATCACAATAGCGTTCTGCTCTAATAAGGTTTCTTCTATCTCATATCTCCGGATGTACTAATTGCTATTCAGCCTTCAAGGTAATGGACACTTCATATCTCTCATGGTGTCTTGAAATCCTTCTCTGACACCCTCAGGCTCTTGTTTGTATACAAGAGCATGCTAAAGTGCTATAGCACTTCTCACACATTTTGCTGTAAGTTTCCACTTTCAATGTCTGTCTTTTTCAAATATACAACAAGCTCACAGATAGCAAGAAGCATGCTGCTTTACCTTGAACCTGCTTAATATTTAGCCTAACAGAGAAGAAACACTCAACAAAGGCTATATGGAGGATGTGAATAGATGCTTAGATGAAACAAGGCATTTTAGGTACATAAGACTGTCAAATTTGATATCAAGAATTAAAATTAGAATAATTTATATGTGAACTTTGAAGACAGTAAACTGTGTACAAAAGTTAATAGGATAATTTGTAAAGTTTATCTTTCTATAAAACACAATTCAAACAAATTATGAAGATGAAATAGCTAAAAAACATAGTTCTGTGCTGACATAGACTAGTACACTTAGGATATTACTTAAAAAAATATGATGTTGAGCTTTAACATTTTTGGTATTTTTATTGCAAATTACCAATAAAGACATTCATTTGCAGTAAATTGACATTATTCAAACTTTTACTTTTTGCAGAAGAACACAGTATCTCTAAGTATTATAAGGCTTATAATCAGTCTCTGATAGAACCAAGAATATAACAGGCATCTCTTAGTATGTATTCATCACACTATGTGAAATATTTGCTATACACTATTGGCAATTTTTAAAAATGGGTATCATCTTACAAAGAAAATTTTATGCTATCTTAATTATCAAGAGTCTACTTTGACTTTCAAAAGTAAAATATAGCATCAATGGATTTAGTAATAACACTGCCCTATGATTATGAATATAAAGGGTGCTGATCACAATTCTTTATTTATCAATCAGTAGTACTAACTTCAGGTTAAATTTGATCATGAAAATGCAATTTTGCTCAAAAAATTAAAATACTATCTTGGCCATGAATTTTGATTCACATTTCAAATGTAAAACTTCAAATATATAGGTATCATCATTTGCCTAAAAAGTCATTGCTGCTGCTGCTGCTGCTGCTAAGTTGCTTCAGTTATGTCCGACTCTGTGCGACCCCATAGATGGCAGCCCACCAGGCTCCGCCGTCCCTGGGATTCTCTAGGCAAGAACACTGGAGTGGGTTGCCATTTCCTTCTCCAGTGCATGAAAGTGAAAAGTGAAAGTGAAGTCATTCAGTAGTCAAGTTATAAACTATTATAATGTAAAAAAAAAATCAAAACATAAAACATGCAGATAGGAAACCTAATAATCATTGAATTTATATTTTAATACTTTGTTTCATTTTTAATGTTTTGAATGTATAACTGACGGAATGTATTTTTCCTGTCAACACTCTTATGACCCCTTTGGATGGTGTTGGAGAGGGCTTCCTCTGAAAGCCTGATTTTGAGGGACACATGATCTTTTCCAGGAACACTTGCAGACACTTTGGCAGTTGGTGTGGAGGATGAGACAGGGCTAAAAGTGGTAGAAGATATCTCTTTCTGACTAGAAGAGTGCTCACTATGGTCTGAGTTTAGAGAATTTATATTTTAATACTTTGTTTCATTTTTAATGTTTTGAATGTATAACTGACGGAATGTATTTTTCCTGTCAACACTCTTATGACCCCTTTGGATGGTGTTGGAGAGGGCTTCCTCTGAAAGCCTGATTTTGAGGGACACATGATCTTTTCCAGGAACACTTGCAGACACTTTGGCAGTTGGTGTGGAGGATGAGACAGGGCTAAAAGTGGTAGAAGATATCTCTTTCTGACTAGAAGAGTGCTCACTATGGTCTGAGTTTAGAGAAGCTTCTATACAAATATCTTCAGCAAAACATACATTAATAGTATGAATGTCTTTTATATCTCTTTCTTTACAGTGGATGTTGGCATAACAATTGCAATAAAAGCTTTCAGAAAATTGTAGCAGGTCTTCAAGTGTGGGTTTCCCATGTATGATGTATTTTCCATTTCTCTGTCTTTGAATAACAAAATTCATTGGGTTCAGGTGAAGATAGTCCATTGAATTCCGGTCTTTCCTTGTACACACTCCTTTCTCATGGCAAAATACTTGGCTACACATTTTGGCTGCTAGAGTGACGTTGATTATATAAGGATTCAGTATAGTATTCAAGTAATTGTTTAGGTTCATGCAAGATTGCTGTAAAACCATAAGAAGATCAGATTGTTAAGATCCAAGTGAGTTCATATGTGAATTAATTCACTATGTTAAGCAATTTTTTTCATGGAATTCTCGAGGCAAGAATACTGGCATGGGTTGCCATTTCCTCCTCCAGGGGATCTTCCCAACCCAGGAATTGAACCCAGGTCTCCTGCATTACAGGTAAATTCCCTATCATCTGAGCCACCAGGGAAGGCCAAACAATTTCTAAAGAAGCATACACATAAATGCCAGACTCAGTAAGAGTAGGAACTGTTATCTTTCTTTACTTTAATAAGCCAGACAATTCCAACTGTTCTTTTAAAATTTGTAAGTTTCACATGCTATTTCATGTCACTAAATAATTAACCAGTTGAAAGTTTAATATACCCAGCCTTGGGCTTCCTCAGTAATTCCTGCACTAACAGGGGTGGAAGTGTGGGTGGAAGGATTAGAGCATGGGGTCTGGAGTCCTTCTGCCCAGTTTGGAGTTGCAGATCCATGAATAGCTAGCTGTGTGAGCTTGGGAATCCCTTAAGCTTTCTTAGTTTCCTTTCTGTGTGACCTTGTAGAAAGTAATTAAGCTGGCTATCACTCAGCTTCATCACTGCAAAATACACATAATTATAGCACTTACCTCATAGAGTTATTGTGAGGATGAAAGGATGCAATGTATGTAAAACAGCTAAGCACAGAGCCCAGGATATCATTGTTTACCTCTCAAATAATAAACAATATAAAGTACAAATAAATGTGATAAATCACATTTGTCAGACATTTTTGGGCATTTTGAAGAGCGGTTTCTAAACTGCTAGCTCAAAACAACTAAACAGGTTCAACTGAGTTTTTTATTGTTAGTAGCTAAGTTGTGTCCCATTGTTTGTGACCACGTGAACTGTAGCCCACCAGGCTCCTCTGACCATGGGATTTTCCAAACAAGAATAATGGAGTGGGTTGCCATTCCCTTCTCCAAGGGATCTTCCCAACCCAGGTATCAAACACATGTCTCCCATGTCTCCTGCATTACAGGCCGATTCTTTACCACTTAGCCAACAAGGAAGCTCTCAACTGAGTATATATTAAGTGTTATGTATCATTCAAGTACAGTTGAACCATGACAGCTCTTTTGCAGATATACTTATTTGGTGAAGTATGAGTCACTAAAATGATTCATCTTGAAACTGATATTTTCTAAAACTGGAAACCTGTCCTTTTCAAAACATGGAAGGTAGTTGCTTTCTTTCATGATCAACAGTTCCATTGAGTGAATTGGTCGTGGTCATCCTTCATTAGATCAAAGGAAGTGTTTGTTTGTGGTAGGTTGGCAGGCAAGTTGAGGAACCTGGCAGCTTCCACTTGAATCTATTTCTTGTTACCTTCTTGAAATGACACCATCAATAGTAGGCAGAATAAGAGCCTTCCAAGGATATTCATTCTCCAGTCCCATGGAACCTGTGGTTGTGTTATTTTACATGGTGAAAGGGGCTCTCCAGATATGATTAAGATTGTGGATCTTGAGATGGGGAGAGTCTACAGCCAAACCACCCTGAACGTGACTAATCTCGTCTCATCTTGGAAGCTGAGCAGGGTCAGGCCTGGTTAGTACTTAGACAGAAGGAGATGGGAGAATATCTTGAACCATCTGATGGGCTCAATCTAACCATGAGTCCTTAAAAATGTAGAAACTTTTTACATTTGGATTTTTAAAATGAGCCAGGAGAAGGAGGACAAATACAAAGGTAAGGGACACTCAACCTGGCATTTCTGGCTTTGAATGTAGATGAGAAGACCAAAAACTAAAGAATATAGTGATCTTTTGAAGCTGGAAATCGCCGTAACCATAGTCAGTCAGAAAATAAAGATCTTGATGCTACAAACATGAGGAAATGAATTCTGCCAGCAACTCAAATGAGCAAAGGAAGGTCTTTCCATAGAAAGGAATGTCATCCTGCTGATATCTTGATTTTAGTGTATTAAGGTCCATGTTGGACTTCTGAAGTACTGAATTGTAAGATAATAATTTTCTGCTGTTTAAACCACTGTTTGTTGTTATTTTTATGGCAGCAATAGAAAATCCCTTCATAATTCCCCAGTAGCTTTACATAGCGTTTAGACTACAATTCACTTGTATACTGCTATACTGCCTGCTGGGGTGAAACCTCTCCTTCCTCTTGTACAACCCCTTCACCCTCTTGGCCTTGTTGTTTCACAAGTGCAGCGGGTACTAGTTGTTTCTCAAGTGTGGCAGGTCCATTTCAAACTGCACTTACTGTCCCCTCTGTCTAGAATTCTCTTTCCCCTCATTTTTAACATAGCTGACTACATCTTGTCATTCAGATTGCAGTTTTAAATAGATAAGATCCTTCCAGACACCTTTCTTGTCCAGTTTCCCACAACTATTTTAATTTTCTGCATAGAACTTATCACATAAAATATTTTTGTTGTTTTGTATTGCTTCTATTCCTCCAAGCTTCACAAAGGCAGGGACTTTACCAGTATTATTCAACATAGTATCACCAG
>SJXQ01010963.1:59738-136493 GCA_006408695.1 Aepyceros melampus | reverse complement strand
CTAGGCCTTCCTGCACCCGTGCAGCCTCTGCTCCTTGGACGTGGGGTTGCTCCTCTGGGCCGCTGCCCCTGACTTGGGCGTGGGGTAGCTTCTCCAGGCCCAAGCCTCTGACCTCAGACCTTTAGGAATTGCCCCAATAGCAGCAAAATCATCAGATAGTACTCCTTTGACAGATAATAGGAAAAATAATATGGGAGCTTGCAGGAATAGCAAAAGACAGCACTAAACTTGTAAACATGATAACAGAACCTAAGGCATCCCTGACCCTTTCATCAGGGTCAAAAATTAGCTGCAGAAGCCTTTGCATACCTGATCAAAATCCCACAAAATGTACAAACATTTGATAAAATGCAAGAGAACAGGACACCTGGGAAAAAGAATATGGACTTACAGCCAATGGACAAAAGGAAACCAAGCCCAGTACTCCTTTGACAGATAATAGGAAAAATAATATGGGAACTTGCAGGAATAGCAAAAGACAGCACAAAACTTGTAAACATGATAACAGAACCTACGGCATCCATGACCCTTTCATCAGGGTCAAAATTAGCTGCAGAAGCCTTTGCATACCTGATCAAAATCCCACAAAATGTACAAACATTTGATAAAATGCAAGAGAACAGGACACCTGGGAAAAAGAATATGGACTTACAGCCAACGGACAAAAGGAAACCAAACCCAACAGGGTCAGTGGTGAAGAATGTAAAACAGAAAGGTAGAGGGTAAGTTCAAGCAAAATGAATGGTTTTTATGTGAGGAAAGTATTTCTCAACAGCCGTCCTTAAAAATACGCCATCAGAAAATGACCATTCAGAATTGAAACTGAAGGACAAAGACTCTCCTAAGTGATCATATGAAAAATAAGAATTATGTCAGACTTCACCCATCCACATTTGGCCCAGAGCAAAGGCCCTTGGAGGGACATCCACCCAGAGCAAAGAGAAATAAAGTTCTTACACAAACAGCTTCTTGCCAAAATTATTGTTCTTGTAAGCACAGAGAAGATGTTCCAAGACCCACCCACAGGATGTGAAATGATTTGTCAACAAAGTTCCACAGACACAACGATCACTTTAGGAAGCAATGAAGATTTAAAGCTCAACAGAGTATAACATTTTTTTTCTTAAAGATATCTCCTAGTAATTAGTATTAATTTTATCAAACTTTGCTGTCCCATGTGTGATGTTCTCTAGCCTAAGTGCTTCTGCTTTTACTGCTCTGGTTAATACACAGTGAAATGTTGACCCTTCTTTTTCAACATATCTTGTAAGGTCAAACTTTGAACTTCATAAGGTGAGTTTATTTAAAATGATGCATTCTTGCATTTCAGGAACAGTGCTTAACACACTGCTCTGCAAATTTTGTGCATTTTGTAAGTGTTGGTAATGATAAAAAGGCTTGTGTCAAAACTAGAGGGAAAATGTTTTCAAAGAGCTTGTATCACCATGCTCACTGAACTTGGATTTTTTAAATTAATATTTATTTTATCAAAGTAATAAATGTACATAGCTTGAAAGTCAAATAGTTCTAAAAGGCTTATAACAATTTTTAAGTAATTCTTTGCCCCACCACTCCACAATTTTTCTAGTCTCCTTGTTTAGAGGCAACTATTTTGATTTGGGGGGGTTATCTTTTGGTATTTAAGCATACACATTTCTAAATAATATGCACATATTACTCTCTTTGGATTAATGCATTTTAAGTATTATTGTCTATCTTTCTATTATAGATGAAGACTAAAGTTCTTTTGTGCTTTTCCTTCCCCATTGCATTTGGCTAAATCAGAATTCAATATTCCTGTGCTCATGTTTCTGGCTTTGTATTGTAGAATGCATACATGCTAAGTTGCTTCACTCAGGTCCAACTCTGTGCGACCCTATGGACTGCAGCCTGTCAGGCTCCTCTGTCTGTGGGATTCTCTAGGCAAGAATACCAGAGTAGGTTGCCTTGCCCTCTCCAGGGGATCTTCCCAACCCAGGGACTGAGCCTGTGTCTTTACCACTAGTACCACTTGGGAAGCTCCATACTGTAGAATAGTACTCTGCATTTGCTGTCTTCCTTGCCCTTTGTCTTTCCTGAAGTGGATTGATGTGTATGTGTGATGTGCGAATGTGTGTGAGTGCCAGTGTGTGTATTTTCATGTTACTAGTCATCTTTGCATAGACTGCTAATTTCCCCCACATTTTCTCAAAGTTTTTCAATACAACCTTCTATACAGTCAACCACATCAAGAAATTAAATATTTTAATTTTTTTGCTTGGGTATATCCATCTAGAATACCTTTATCCTCCTCCTATTGCAGCTAAGTGCATCCAGACAAGTGGAACAGTGCCATACTAGAAATTTGTTTTGGTTTTTCTCCTGAGTTGGATTTCCTACTTTTAAGGTTTTCATGATTCTGGTTAGAAATCTAAAGTTATTCTGATTCTTCTTTTTGGGTATTTATTTATTATTACCATCAGCTTGGAGGAACTTTTCTTTGAGCCAAACACCCTAAAATGTCACAAGAGTATCCATTGGTGAGAACCCAGTTTCTCGTACTGCATCCTCCAGGGATCCTTTTAATTTGGAGATTCTTGTCCTTCAATTATAAGAAATATTCGAATGGTATTATTATTTCCTTTCCTAATTTATTCTCTTCTGTATAGGCCAACTGTTTTTTGCATCTTGAAACAAGTTGACTGTCTAATTTTAAAAATATTTTCAAAATTTGCCTTTATTGAGATTTTTTTCATTTCTGCTTTTATGTTTTTTATTTTCATCCATGTTGTATGTGTGTGGGGAGGGGGCGGTATCCTAACTGCTCCTTTTACACAGCATTCTGTTCTAGTTTTGTGGATGCATTATCTTTTCTTATTTCTCAATGAATGATGATAATTGATGATATGTTTGTTAATCTCTTCTCCCTGTATAATCTGCCTCTTCTGCTTTGCATTGTTCTGTTTCTTTGCTTTGGTCTCCTCTGTGTTAGAGGCTGTCCTCACATGTTGTTATGTATCTCACATGTTATTAGGTTGTCCTCACTATCTTATTTTTTTGCAATTATGGGAAATAAGGTAGTTGATTAAATGTGAGATCCGCAGTAGCATTTTGTGGATGAGCTCTTTAGGGGAACCTCTGATATGATTATTTTTCTGTGTTTTCCCTTGGGCTTGTCACATACTCCAGGGAATACTGTTCCAATACCCTGCCTGGAGGGCAAAACCTGGCCACCAGCATTCTAAATTGAACCACAGAAGAGTGTTGAAAGTTCACGGCATTGGGTATGTGATTAACCACTCAACATCATCCACTATGCTTGTCTACGCCATGTTTGCAGACCTTCTTAAAAAATCTTTTCCAGAGAGTAAACTTTCAAACATTTCATGAAATGGAGAAGGACTTGTCACCCAAGAATGTGGAATAGAGAAGGGAACTCCTTTAAAAAAAATGCTTTTGACAGTCATTTGATTTTACCTTTCTACCTCTTCACTCCTAGTTCCAGAAGTCCTAGTGTTATTAGTTCCTGAGCCTTGTAAAGATTCTACAGTACACCTTTGGTTGGTTGTCAGATTTCCTTACTTCATCTTACAGTTTTATCACAGGTGCTAGATGCGTTATCACTCACCTGCTTGCTTCTCCACCTTCAAACTTTTGAATTATTGTTGCTTCTCCTGTTTTCCCTTCTTATTAGGTTTATGTATTTTAGAACAATCTATTTGCTTTCTTTTAGTGGATTTTAAGATCAAGTTGAATTACTGTACACATTCAGGAATATGTTGTTTTCAATTTGAACATTATAAATCTGCATTTTTATAGGTTTAAAATGGTTGGAAATTGGCAGTTCCATATGATTCAACTGTACCTTATGTATGCCTCTTTTTATATGTGACTTAAAGATCTCTTTTCAAGTAGTGGGAGAAATTATGATATATATTAATATATTCCTAAGTTGAAAGCATGAGATCACCTTGAAAAATTGACCTGAGTATTTTTGACTACATGATACTTGCCCACATATTTACTTCCCACTTTAACTGCTTCTTTTCCCAGCAGGAGGCATTCTATGTTCTTTGCCAGGGTAAAGTAAGCCAGGGTTTGGTGTATTAAAATGAACAATGGTATTGACATGAAAGGCACAATTCTTACCTGCAGTATTTACTCTTTATATAAAATTAGGAGTTCCCCAACCCCCAGTGTTTTCCTTAATAAATCCTTCTGTATTTGTTGTTAGACAGCACTGGTTTTACAAATTTATTAACTGAGTGACTTTGGAGAGTCTTCCTTTCTAAATAGGAGTGATAGCATCATGGGAGGACTAACTGTGACCCTGGAAGTAAAGATCTTAGCATTAGTACCTGGCATGCAATAAAGGTCTTAATGTTAAGATTATCATTGTTAATTGTTAGCAGTATTAACACATGACAAATTATTAAATTATAATGATCAGTTACATGTTCATTCCCTCTCTCACCATCACTGCTCTATAAATGTGAGAGTCAAATGAAACAACATATGTAAAATTTCCATGTAAATCCTATCTATAGTTCGCTATGTATTGCAGACCACTAATAAATATTTTCCTTTGGATAGTTAACCCAAAGGAAGCTGAATAATGTTGAAAGTAAGTGCTTACTGCACCTGCCAATCAGACAGATGTTCTTTCTGTGTCTTTTGTTCTTTTCTACAGTACCTCCCCAAATCCCTGGGATCCAGACCAGCAGAAGTGACAAGTTAGGTGCAAACCAAAACTCTTTTAAATCCAAATGTATTTTATTTTTCAAAACTGACATTGGTATCAAAGGATAATCCTTTCCCCTAAAACTTTTAAGGATATAACAATTAAGAGAAAGATAAATGTCAGACTTTCTTTTCCAAATGTGGGTTTTCCTGCATATTTTTCAGATAAGACTGAGCATTGTTGGTCAATGCGGCTCTTAGTTTTACTACTGAGTGAAACCTGCTGTGATCTTGTACAATTTTGTGAGATGTAAACATATGAAGAACCTGTAGATGGATCAAAGGATGGACAAATTCCCAGATTGTCTTCCCACTGATTGAGATTATTTCTATAAGAAAGTCTACAACAAGAATGTCTTTTAGCAAATGGATAGAGAAGAATCCAATAGGAAAAGGTCTTAAAAAGAGATGTGCTATGAAGTATTATTGCTAGTGACTTGTTAGAAGGAAATGTCTTATAGATTAAGACAATAATTCAAACCATCCAATAGTCTAGTTTTTAGAATTACAGAACACTATTGTTATAGACTAAGTGACTGAGAACACACATGTCCACCATTATAGAATAATCAGAGTGGAGGAACAAACTAACAATTATTGAGTAGCAACTCTTCTCAGCCCTCTGGGAAAGGAAAGTGGGTATTTTATCTGTTAAATAAATGAGTAAGCAGAGGGCCAAGGAGATTAAGTAATAGCCCAAGAACTCCCAGCTCTTTGTGCTGAAGTGGAACTGGAACTCAGGACTATTCAGTTCTAAGGTGTTAGCTTTTTATTGTCTGTTGTGCTTAGTTGCTCAGTCATGTTTAACTCTTTGCAACCTCATGGACTGTAGCCCTCCTCTCTTCATGGAGATTCTCCAGGCAAGAATACTAGAATGGGTTGCCATGCCCTTCTCCAAGAGATATTCCCAGCCCAGGGATCAAACCCAGATCTTATGCATTGCAGGTGGATTCTTTACCATTTGAGCCTCAGGGCCTGACATATAATTAAACGGAAGTGATATACTTCAGGTTTCACGGCTATTTAATAGTTAAACCAGAACTCAGTTTTCTTGACGCTTAGCTCAGTTCACCATCCTATACTCTGAATTGTCTTTCGCACAAGTCACCCCTTCGACTGTCATTTTATAGATAATTTTGCCAAGTTCATATGTGAAAATGGATTTGTCTTGGTCTTAGGCTCTAACACAGGCGTAGTAGAGAGTAGAAATGAGGCTTGCCATAACTGATGGATGATACCAAGTTCTACCCTGGTAAGAATTCACAGACGACCAGGAGCTTAGTCAGCAGAGATTCTTTGTCATTTCTTGGCTTGGCCAATTAGTGGCTGTTGAGATCCATCATCTTGTTATTTCTCAGAAGATGTCTGAGAAGTAATTGAGAGGCTCCATTGTTTGTTTGACTTGACATAGAGAAAATTCATTTGTCTAAAGGAATAATCCTTTTGAGCATGATGATTCAGGCCATCATTCTCTAAATCCACTCTAGTTGTTACAGTTTCCACAGGCTTGGCTATGGCAGGAGGACTTTATATGAACCCTCTGAAACTATTTTAAAGGGACATCTTGGTAGCTAATTGCTTTACTTAATGCTAAGGTGTGGGAAAATTTTCTTTTAAGTAATGGAATGTTTTTCATGCTGTGAAAGGATTGCCTTCCTAATGAGTTCCATGTTAAAACATATTGAATATCAACTCTATATATTTATATATAAATGACAAGAAAAATTATCATCAGGAAAGTTCTTATTAACTTTCTAGAATATTCTAAGAGCAAAGAATAAATTACAGAAAATGTTGAACAGATCCATGGAGATTCCTAGCAAATAGGAAGAACATATGATGAAATTGGGCTTGTTTTAATTTTCACTTTAATTTCAACCTCATTTATTGAATTGTTAAAGTTTCAAATGTAACATATGTGTTTGTATATATATATTCTGTGTAAAAAATAACTGGAATGCAAGATAGTTTGGTGAATTCTTATCTCATGGTGGAAAGATTTCAGATTTTAAACTAGAAAGGTATAGGTTGAAATTCATGATTTGCCACTTAGTGGTTGTGCCATCCTTAGTGACAGATGTAAGCATTTTGGGCTATTTCTGAAATCAGGGCAACAATGCCTCCCCATGATTAAGCGTCTAAGAGTTTTGGAGTTCTTAGATGAGTGGCGCTCACATTGTGTTGATGTGTTATTGCCTCTAATTGTTCACTCTTTCCTCAGTTCACATTCCTTGCTATGAATCTTTACAATGCTCTCCTGCTGTGAACAGGATATACTTGCTTATCTCTGGTCTTGAAGGTGGTCCTGTGATATGCTTTGGCCAATAAAATGAGGGCAGATTGAGACATGTACCAGTTCCCACCTGTGGCCTCAAGAGACCTTATATCTTTCTGCTCTGCTCTTGCTCCTCTCACATCACCATGAGAACATGCTGGATTTATCTGCTAGTCTCAGGAGTAGGATAAGAGATGTCTGGAGTGGAATTGTCCTAACAAACTTCCCTAAGCTTAGAGCGGAAGAGCCACCACTCCCCTGTCCCATCGACATGAGTAAGTCCAACCAGGATGAACAGAGCTGGTTAGATAAGCTCAGCCTACCTTAGCCAACCCCCATAAGCATTAATTATAGTGATATATGTCATTTTGGGGGCTCCAGAATCACTGCAGATGGTGACTGCAGCCATGAAATTAAAAGACACTTACTCCTTGGAAGAAAAGTTATGACCAACCTAGAGAGTATATTCAAAAGCAGAGGTATTACTTTGCTAACAAAGGTCCATCTAGTCAAGGCTATGGTTTTTACAGTGGTCATGTATGGATGTGAGAATTGGACTGTGAAGAAAGCTGAGCAGTGAAGAATTGATGCTTTTGAACTGTGGTGTTGGAGAAGACTCTTGAGAGTCCCTTGGACCGCAAGGAGATTCAACCAGTCCATTCAAAAGGAGATCAGTCCTGGATGCTCATTGGAAGGACTGATCCTGAGGCTGAAACTCCAATACTTTGGCCACCTCATGCAAAGAGCTGACTCACTGAAAAAGACCCTGATGCTGGGAGGGACTGGGGGCAGGAGGAGAAGGGGACAACAGAGGATGAGATGGCTGGATGGCATCACCGACTCGATGGATGTAAGTTTGAGTGAACTCCGGGAGATAGTGATGGACAGGGAGGCCTGGCGTGCTGTGATTCACGGGGTTGCAAAGAGTCGGACACTACTGAGTGACTGAACTGACTGATGTCTTCATATATTTATAAAATAAATTGTTTTAAATCACTGAGTATTTGGGTGGTTTGTTACAGAGCAGTCACTAATTCATTCATATACATACAATAGGTACCTAATAAGATCTTTCTAATCAAATCCAGAGTTTAAAAACCACAGTACATGGATCTCTCAGTGACATGCCTGTTTGTACCAATTTGGCCTCCTTAACAAACTCTGTACTTGCATATCTGAGGCTACAGGCACCCTGCAGATTCCCTTTAGCAGCTAAGAGTTGGTCTCCAGTCTCCTCTTTCTCTATTCAATATCCTCAGATTTATTACTTTGTACCTGGATTCTTTCTCTTGGCCCAGCTATGCTGACTTTCATCTTGGTCCTTTTAACAGCTTCATTTCTACTGAGACTGGACACTCTGACACACAATATTCAGTTTTATGCTAACAGGTTGGGGCTCTTGTCCCACTGTATCCACATATCTAGCTCAAGCTCTGAGTTCTGACTTTGCTTTTATCTAGGAAGAAAGACTGAGCAAGAATTACCCACTATGATACTGGCTTAAGCAGCACTCTGTGTCTTTTGTTGACTAAGCAGCATGTAGTCAACTTGACTAATTGATTCTTATTGTAGTGTGAGGGAAAGAAAAAAATTTTGCAGAATCCTATCGAAATCCTCCTCTTGGACAAGTGAGAGCCCAGGACACTAGAATCCCAGAAGCTTATACTGGACAGAAGTAAAGTGAGACCAGTCTTCACCTTTATAGAGAATAGAAATACAGAAGACCCAAGAAACAATAGTGATGGATAAAACTCAAATCAAAAGCCAAGTAGACAGTTCAACCAAAATATCAATACAAAAGACTTAGACCAAGAGGTGTAATCCAGGAGTGAGGTGACAGCTAGGAATCCCCGTCCACGTTGGAGGGAGATTTCCACTAGAGAAGGAAATGGTCCTGGAGAAGATAGCTAAATTCTACATGGAGCTCCCTTCTGCGCTCAGTTGTGCAGTCATGTCTGACTGTGTGACCCCTGTGGACTGTAGCCACCAGGCTCCTCTGTCCATGGTATTTTCCAGACAAGAATACTGGAGTGGACTGCAGTTTTTTCCTCCAGGGGATCTTTCCAACTCAGGGATCAAACCCTTGTTTCCTATATTATCAAGCATTCTTTACCACTAAGCCACCTGGGAAGCTCATGGAGTTCCTGAGAACTCATTTATGGCTAGGGAAAAACCCCCCATGTGTCACATGACAACTCTGATTGCACCTTCAATGAAGTACAAGTCAACTAATCATTATTGTCAGGAGACTTCTCATGGTTCTCGGGCTTTGTATAAAATACACATTCAAAAACTTGTTTCACTCAACCACCTTTCTCCCAGTTACTCTCAGTCCACAGTAGAAGAGAGTAAAAGAACAGTTGCCCTTACTCACCACATCCTGGGAACATCTCAGCTTTCTCAGTTCCCAAGGATTCCATGGGAATGGGGTAATGTCATTGACAGTGGAGAGAACTGCTATCTATATACGAAGTAAATTGTTTGTCTACCCACATTCTGTGTGTAAGCATAGAATTTTAATACAGAAGTGTGTGTGGTGTGGGAGAAAGAAAACTAGATGACCAGCAAGGGGTCAATCTTCCAATAGGTTGAATTCATAGAGATCTAGGTGTGGATTAATTTCAGATGTCTAGTAAATCATATAGCCTTTAAAAATAACCTTGCATCTCTGCCTGGCATTGTGTCATCAGAGATTCACTTACAGGGTTAAAAGAATACCTTAAATATTTCTCCAAGACTACTCTATTATAATAAAGTGGTCCTTGGGAGAGATAAGAATCCACTAGTCATCTAAACTTTAGTGGCAATTAGCTTAATAGAATGAGGTTGGGATAGGCAGACAGACCTAGTGGAATTTCGTGTGGGTATCATAAGGCCCTAAGCACCTGGCTATGAAAATGACGGCAGAGTTGGAACCAGGAGACAAAGAGGGAAGTAGACAAAATGAGAGAAAACACAGAAAGAGAGAAAATTTTCACATACTTAGTAGTTTGAATGTTGGAAACACTAGAAGGAGAAAGGACAAGCCAGGGCTGTAACGCTAACAGCTTTCTCACTGGATCATCTGGGGGACCAACTAGAATAATGTACGTAAAGCATCTAGCACAATGCTTGGCATCTGGCCCCATCACTTCATGGGAAATAGATGGGGAAACAGTAGAAACAGTGTCAGACTTTGTTTTTTTGGGCTCCAAAATCACTGCAGATGGTGACTGCAGCCATGAAATTAAAAGGCGCTTACTCCTTGGAAGAAAAGTTATGACCAACCTAGATAGTATATTCAAAAGCAGAGACATTACTTTGCCGACTAAGGTCCGTCTAGTCAAGGCTATGGTTTTTCCTGTGGTCATGTATGGATGTGAGAGTTGGACTGTGAAGAAGGCTGAGCGCAGAAGAATTGATGCTTTTGAACTGTGGTGTTGGAGAAGACTCTTGAGAGTCCCTTGGACTGCAAGGAGATCCAACCAGTCCATTCTGAAGGAGATCAACCCTGGGATTTCTTTGGAAGGAATGATGCTAAAACTGAAGCTCCAGTACTTTGGGCACCTTATGCGAAGAGTTGACTCATTGGAAAAGACCCTGATGCTGGGAGGGATTGGGGGCAGGAGGAGAAAGGGACGACCGAGGATGAGATGGCTGGATGGCATCACAGACTCAATGGACGTGAGTCTGAGTGAACTCCGGGAGTTGGTGATGGACAGGGAGGCCTGGCGTACTGCGATTCATGGGGTCGCAAAGAGTCGGACACGACTGCGCGACTGAACTGAACTGAACTGATTGTTACTTTTATTGTGTTTTATTTTCCTAAGGAGATGCTTGTGTTCTGAAAACAAGTGCCCAGAGATAAGTCAGATCCTAAAGCTCTTAACCTCATCCAAGGCCACTTTCAATTCTTACTCCACCCAGTCCTTCTGCTACCAAGCCTGCTGCCTACCTCCCATTTAAGCTCTTTCTCTTCCTTTCCATTTGGATGTACCATCAGTTTCTCTGGTCGTTCTTTCTTATCTGCTTTCCTTTTACTTCTTTTGTCAGTGTTTACATGGACCTACCACGCTTCCTTTGAGAAGGGCATGACAACCCACTCCAGTATTCTTGCCTGGAGAATCTCACGGACACAGGAGCCTGGCGGGTTACAGTCCATGGGGTCACAAAGAGTCGGACACTACTGAAGTGACTTAGCCTGCACACACACACACACACACACACACACCCTTTCTAGAATAAACCTCCCTTCAGACTCTTCTCCTATATACTGTTACCCACACAGAGACCTTTTTAGTCTGCCTTGGATTTACAGGAACAACCTTAATGAAAAGCAACTCATACTCTTAGAAAAAAAATAAGTGTCAGACTTCCCGCTGCCCCCTTAGGTAGCTGTGTGTGACCATAAGAAATTTATCTCCTAGCTTCAATTTTCTCATCTATAAAACTGAGATAACATTTCCTACCTTTTCTATTCATTCAGCATTCAATCCATATTTAGTGAACAATGATCTCGACAATAAGTACCCTATAGTGAGTAGGAAATAGGCATGATCCTTCTCTCTACAGAGCTTATAGTCCAGAGTGGGAGAAAGCAGCTCAGATATGATCAAACAATGTAAATAAATAGAATTCAGAGGAGGGTAGATGTAGGTGGGATGAGTTGAGAGAGTAGCGTTGACATATATACACTCCCATGTGTAAAACAGATGTCTAGTGGGAAGCTGCTGTGTAGCACAGGCAGCTCAGCTTGGTGCTCTGTGATGACCTAGAGGGGTGGGATGGGGTGGGGTTGGAGGGGGTCTCAAGATGGAGGGGATATATGTATACATATAGCTGATTCACACTGTTGTACAGCAGAAACTAATACAACATTGTAAAGCAATTATCATCCAATAAAAATTAAAGATAAAATATCAGCTGTGACAAGTGCTATGAAGAAGGGATGTTGGGCATAAGTAGAAGGATTTTGCAGAGCTATGGAACTGGGAAGCATTAACTTTCCCTGAGGAAGTAAAACTTGAACTAGGATTTGAAGAACTGGCATAAGTAACAGGACAAGAAGTAGAGTCTGGGCATTCTGGGCAAATAGTGCAAAGTTTTCAGTGGTCCTACATTTGTATGGGATATCAGCAAAACTTGTGTTGAACTGTATAAAAAGGTGGAAGAGTTGAAGGTTGGAGAGCGCTTTTTCTTTCTAGTGGATGAACGGCAGTTCCATGCATTGTATAGTTGCCAAAAACTAAAAAGAGTCTAAGACTTTACTTGCTAGCTAACACGTTAGCCTCCTTCAGTTTTATCAGTGCTGGCCAAAGACATGAGACTCCTGGGCCAGAAACAAAGGCCTTTCTTACTCGCGTCAGAGCCAGCGGTGTGGGTTTGATGTTCTCATCGGGTTTTCTCTTCCCAGTTCCTGCGGGGGGTGCCTGAAGTGGCCCGGGTGACTGCTGCGCGCACAGTGGGTTCTCACGGCTGGGGGCGTCCGAGCTTAGGCTGGGCTTCCCAGGTGGCTCGGCGGCAAAGAATCTGCCTGCCAGTGCAGGAGCTGCAGGAGGCCTGGCTTGGATCCCTGGGTTGTGGAGACCCCCTAAAGGAGGGCACGGCAACCCACGCCAGTATTCCTGCTGGGATCATCCCACGGACAGAGGAGCCTGGAGGGCTACAGTCCATGGGGTCACAAAGAATCAGACTTGACTGAAGTGACTAAACAAGCACTCAGACTTAGGTAATGCAAGTCTTTCATAACGAACTCGCACAAAGTTGCCATTTGCTCTGGAAGGAGACATTTTGTCCAGACAAAATAAAGATAATGAACAACAAGCAAATCTGCTCTTTGTTGCAGAGGTTGGCATTCCACAAAAGGCCATGACTGCCTCTGCTCTGGAGATGTGTGGAAGCATAGGAGTACCGCTAGGGAACTGACCCTCTGTGGCGCCAAACACTGGAGAAGCAGCATGATGCTCTATGGCTGCCATTGGGACTGAGGATCAAACAGCATAGTGTATGCTCAGAGCAAGCAAAGAGAAGCGGGTCATGGTAGTGGCTATCTGGCCCTGGTCAGTAGAGGTGGAATTATGATAATCAGAAGTGGTCGACATGAAAATGATGCCTTCCCTCGTCTCTCTTAATAAGTGGGCAAACAAGCCTTTTTTTGAAAACTTATTATAAAAAAGCACTGCAAACACACTAAATATCATCAGTGTGACACGAGCTAAATAAATTATCGAATATCCATGTTCGGAGGTACTATGTTAGCCATTAAATAAAGTAGATATATATATGTACTGACATGAAAAATAGTACCTGGATACATTAATATGTAAAAAAAAGCAAGTAACAATTATTATTTATTTTTGTGTGAGAGACAAAAATATAAGTGTACCTGTGACTATAGGTATATGGATAGGAGATGATCAGAAGCGCTAGTTAACTCTGGGAATGTGTGTATGGGGGAGGGAGGGCCACATAGGGGGTTGTGACCCCCAGGGGGATCTTTACATTTCATTTTAGATAATTTTGTAGTGTTTGAATCTTTTACAATAAGGATGCTTTTCTAGATAACAGTGAACTGTTAGGTAATGAAATGTAAAAACAAAGAGAAAAATAACTCCACCACCCCTTATATTTGTGAAGTCCAAGTTTGTTCCACACGCACAGTTTGGGCCACAGGATACATTTCCCTTTATTACTGCATAGCATTTAAACCCAGAGCTTGAATTTTGCATGTGCTCAAGTACCTTTTAACATTGCCCATGGAAGGATTGTCATTTAAAATATGTTTTGTACTGCTTTTGAAACACATTTAATCTTTTCTCCATTAATCTGCTTTCCCTAAACCTTTCCCTAATTCTTCTCAAGGATTTCCCACCTGCTGTGCAGGATATACAACAGAGTGACTCTAATCATGTTTGGAATTATTTTTATCAATTTAATCCATATTTGGCAGTTATTTCCATTCCCAAGTCTTAGACATTCTAGGCCGTATGCTGATCAACTTCTCAGTGTTACATGACATTGGCAACAGATAAGATAATAAATGGATAATTATCTTCTGAAAAATAATGTTAGCTCTTCACATAGGCTAAGCTAACCTGAGCTCTATCTACTGAGTAGTTTTAGGCCTTCCAGTTATGGAAGTTCTCTCCAGCCGAAAATAATACTCTTTGACCAGGTTCTATATAGGCTGCATCTATTTTGAAGTCCTTTTCATACAGGCTTACGGGTTTGTTGTTTTTTGCTAGCTTTTGATGCCTGATCCAGTTTGAGATGTTGAGTAGAAAGGGAAGGTCAAATGTCTCATTTGAAATTCTACTTCGTGAGATTTGGCCAGGACTCCCTTTTGTCCTTGAAGGAGCTTGGTGGGGGAGGGGTGCAGTTTCTCCTGGGATTTTGACCCCCTTGGTTGCAGATGCTGAGTCTGTGGCCTCACTTTGCCCCTCAGAGTCTCTTCATTTCTACAAGACACAGCCATTAGGAGCACGCAGGGAAAGCAGCGAGGCTGATATCACAGCCACCAGGCACTGGGTGGGCCTAGCGCTCCCAGGAGACAAAGTAGACATCGTGGGGTGTGTTGTTTGATTTTATTTGTTTGTTTGCTTGTTTATTATTCTTTTGTCATGAGACAGAAACATGAGATGACATCGAGTAGTTCTGATGGCAACCCACTCCAGTGTTCTTGCCTGGAGAATCCCAGGGATGGGGGAGCCTGGTGGGCTGCCTTCTACGGGGTCGCACAGAGTTGGACACAACTGAAGCGACTTAGCAGCAACAGCACCATTGGAGAAGGAAATGGCAACCCACTCCAGTGTTCTTGCCTGGAGAATCCCAGGGACAGGGGAGCCTGGTGGGCTGCCGCCTATGGGTTGCACAGAGTCGGACACGACTGAAGCGACTTAGCAGCAGTTCTGATAGAAAGCTCTGTGTTTTGTGCCATAGGGTTTATTTCCAGTTTGAACTGCTGTGTGATTTGGACTCTCTCTTCATGGTCTCTGTACACTATGAATTCCAGCCTTTGCCAACTGGAAATTATATCCACTAGCCTTGTTCTAATGCTGTCATAAAACACTGAAAATCCTTTATATCAGTTAGACCCCCCCAAAATGAAATATTTAGTTACTTTCTATACCCGAAGCTTAGGCGGCACTAAGGCTGACAATGCCTCTTACCAGCTCTGTGTCCTTGGACAGATAATTAAAACTCCGAAAGCCTTGATTTCTTTGCAGCTACAAAATACACTTCCTTCATGAAATTGTCGTGAGAAATAAATGAGATAAAATAAGCAACCCTGAATCCACCCTACCTCTGGACTTCTCATCCTTCAAGATAATTTATGTCTTTACTGTTTAAAACATGTCACCTGAGGATTCTTCTGCTTGCAAACAGGGGCATCCTGACCAACAGGTCACATCTGATTTTTCTGCTTCCAGTCCCAAGGGTTACCCTTAAACAATTGTAACCTGGCCCCTCAGGAGACACCCCCAAAAGAGTGACCATCCTAGGGGTTATTTTCCTTCTTCCTCTACCTTCTGACAGTAAACATCTGGTAGCATCTGAAACTTTTCTTTTTAGTTTCCTGAATTCTTGCCCTGTATTTAATTGCTTCAAAGAGACAAACTCTTGACTATTTCAACAGTTCTACTTGGAGCCCGAATCCTGAGTGCTTACCCTATGTTTGTTTCAGATCGGCCATTTGGCCTTAAACTTCTCTCCTAGTGTTTGCTCCATAGCCACTGCTGTGACTTTCCTGGTGAGGAGCCCCTGCTGGCCGTACTTGATTTCTCTGTCAGCAGCACCAAGCCTCTTGTTCCAAGCCGCACAATTTCGCCATGATTCTTCCACATGAAGAAGACACTACCAGGGAAAAATTAAGTGATTATGTTTCTTTTCCAGTTTCTTTTTCTACTTACAAAATAATGCAATAATATCGATATATATGTATATGAAACACTGAGACCTCAGATTTCTAAGCTATTTTGTTAAACTTCTTCAAAGCTCCCCATTCTTTCCTGATCAATACCAAACTTAGCTGGATATTATGTGAAATATTCTGTGTGACTTAGAGCATGCGCTCTAAACTTCTATAATTGTTCAGAGCAGAACTTCAGCCTCCCAAGCGGTGCTATGGTAAAGAATGTGCTTGCCAATGCAGGAGATCCGGTTCAATCCCTGGGTTGGGAGGATCCCTTTGAGAAGGAAATGGCTACCCACTTTAGTATTCTTGCCTGGAATATTCCATGGACAGAGGAGCCTGGTGGGCTATAGTCCATGGGGTTGCAAAAGAGTCAAACGTGACTGAGCCCATACACACATATTTCCGGATTGTTGAGTAAATGAATAGATTTCTCTTGATGAGTATGGTAACTACTAGCCAGATATGATTTTTAAATTTAAATTCAGTATAAATTAATAAAGTTTAAAAATCCACTTTTAATCACACAACTACTTTTTAAATCATACTTAACCACATTGGAAGGACTGATGCTGAAGCTGAAACTCCAATACTTTGGCCACCTGATGTGAAGAGCTGAGTGATTAGAAAAGACCCTGATGCTGGGAAAGATTGAGGGTCGGAGGAGAAGGGGACGACAGAGGATGAGATGGTTGGATGGCATCACCGACTCAATGGACATGAATTTGAGTAAGCTCTGGGAGTTGGTGATGGACAGGGAGACCTAGAGGGCTGCAGTCCATGGGGTCTCAAAGAGTTGGACACAACTGAGCAAATGAACTGAACTGAACCACTTTTTTAAGTGTTCAGTGTTTACAGTAAGCTAGTAGCTACCATACTGGACAGCACAGATTATAGAACCTTTCCATCATCACAGAAAGTTGTATTATATAATACTATTCTAGGTCTTGAAGTGTCAAATTTTAAAAACTGAGTGTTAATTTTCCAATTATGAAAGGGATATGAGTTTAAATATGGTGATAGCTTATTGACCTTCAGGGTCACATCTCTGCTCAACACACTAACCATGTGACCTATACAAATTACTTTCTTGAACTTTAGTTGTTCCAGAACTACGAAACGGTGATAAAATGCCCACTTCCCTGAGCTGTTGTAAATGAAAGTGCTTCGTAACTAAAAAAATCACATTGAACTTTGAGGGCACTGCATGAGGGTGTGCAAGTGGTCACCATGTGTCTTTTGCCAGCTCTTAAGATAGGGGGACAATTTCAGGCTGACCTTTAAAACAGGTGGGGGTAGAAATGCAGTATTGACCACAGCTCCACTAGAAACTGGAATCGGCCACATGCTATTTTTGTCAGATGTATCATATTGTCAACCTTCCCTCTCTCGACTCAGCTGCATCCAGAAACACACTAGTTGTTTGATCATATTTGAATATATTTTACCCAGAGCCACATCCTTAAAGAGCAGTTCTTACCCACATTCTTACCCATCAGTGTCTGAGTAGCACAAAAGGGGGCCCTCCTTTCATTTGGTGGCTGTCACTGACCTTTCAAGACCAAATGCAAAGACTCTGTTCTGCCTTTTGATTCAGAATACAGAGGCCCACCACTCACCCTGGGATGATGCCCTGGTATAGCATCAGTGAGCTGATTCTTAAATAATCCCATCACAAACAGTGTGTAAGCCATTTGCAAAGTCCCACAATTTATGCCATTTTCCCATGGAGGAGGACATTAGAAACTCAGCCCCATTTCATTATCCATTTGAATAACTTTTTCAATTTCGAGCTCGCTGCCTAACCATGAGGGCTGAATTATGACTAGATTCTCCCTCTTGCTCTTTCTCTCTCTCCTTGCCTAGTGGGAGCACTAAATAGATAAATAAAAATCACTGCAGAATAATTGTAGGTGCTGTGGGCTAGAAGCCAACTGGGCTGATCTGCAGCCTCTGAGCCTTGTCTGTCTGGGTCTTTTTTTTTTTTTTTGGCCCATCATTATAGAGAATTCAATTATAATCTTTCTCCATAAGCACAGTGGAAGTTTGCATACACCAGCCCTGAGGCATTATTCATCATAATGCATTTTGAGAGTGAAAGAAAAAGAGGAAGATGTCTCTGGTTTCCCCTAAAGCTGTATTTTTCATTTGGAGACTTGGTCAAATTTTAGCATTTTTAACCCTCCCCTAAGTCCCTTTCTCATGCAAAAGCTATTTTCAGAGTATCTTCACAAAGTGCAGGACGATGGCTTGAATATGCAGGCAAAGCTTATTGACGTTTACTGGGAAGGGCCCTTACAAAATGCCAAGCAAGCAAAGAGAAATTTAAGCCTGGGGATTTGTCCCTTTCTGTGTAGGATTTGGGGACTGGGAGAACATCTTAGGGAAAGTTTCCACTGAAGGGGAGACAACCATGTCTGCAGGAATCTGCTTTCTCTGATACTACAGCCTGTCCTAATAATGACAGCTATCCCTGAACGCTTCCTCCGGGCCTGGCACGATTCTGAGTGCTGAAAAGGTATTAACCCATTTAAAATTTGTAGAACTCCTTTGAGGAAGATAGTATAATTATTCTCATTTTGTAGAGGCAGACCTAGAGGTTTTTTTTTTTTTTTTTTAACTCAATCTAGTCACAGAACTAGTAAATGGCAAAGTTGAGATTTAAAATCTAGATAATCAGAGCCTCTTTCTTTATTCTTTGTTGATTTGTTGTTTTGTTTTGTTTTATTAAATAGTTGCTAAGCCATGTCTCTTTGTGACCCCACGGAATGTAGCCTGCCAGACTCCTCTGTGGGTGGGATTTCTCAAGTAAAAATACTGCAGTGGGTTACTATTTCCTTCTCCAGGGGCTCTTCCTGACCCAGGCATTGAACCTGTGTCTCCTGCTTGGCAGGTGGATTCTTTACCACCAAGCCAGTCGGGAAGCCCTTTATCCTTTATATATGCACAAATATTTTATATCCAAAATAAGGAAATACTCAAAATTACTACAGTTAATCTTGTCTGCTTCTTTTAACATGATTTAATCATAGATCAGGGGAGTGTTAAGGGGCTCCAGGGAATTTCTTGCATTTCAAACATATTCCTCCTTTCCTTTACCAAATATAAAACCAGTTCCCTCCTGTAGTCAGGCTCTGTCACCCTTTCAGTAGAATAACTCCCTTTTTCATCTGTTGATTCACTGGCTTGACAATCACAAAATGGCCAGGTGGCAATTTCAAGTTTCAGTTTCAAAGAACCATTGCTCTGTCCCATGGGAGAAATATTCTTCCTTCAGAAAGCTTGTCTTGTAGCAGATCCCTCACTTGTGGGAAAAGACACAAAAATGTTTCTAGCAGATCACTAAGAAGAGCTGGCTCAGCCATTTCCACCCCTGATTACAGTCCCACAAATCTTGTCAATGGGAGAAGTACTACCACCTATTGGTGGCTGATTTAGAGCACATACTGTCTCCTGTAGAACACTGTCCCAGCCCTGCAAGGTCTTGCTGCTCAGTTGTTCCTCTGAGTTTTGAAAGCCATTCCACTTTTCTACAAGGCTAGCTACTTTAAAAGGGATTGGAGGAAATATAAGACCATGAGCATGGACCCATTTCTGTTTCATTTGTTGTAGAATGAGTTCCTTGATCAGAAGATTGGCTGTGTAGAATGTTACAATGATGAAGAGGGCATTCACAAGTCAAGTGGTTTTGGTAGAAATATTGCAGGTGGGGCTTCTCTGGTGACTCAGATGGTAAAGACCTTGGTTCAACTCCTGGGTCAGGAAGATGCCCTGGAGAAGGAAATGGCAACCCACTCCAGTATTCTTGCCTGGAAAATCCCATGGACAGAGAAGCCTGGAGGACTGCAGTCCATGGGGTCACAAAGAGTTGAACACGACTGAGCAATTAGCACACACAGAGGAGGAAAATGTAGGTTAGAGTAAGTGTCTATTCCAGTGAGAACAATTCTGCTCCTTCCATGCTGGAAGTGTTTCAATATATACAACCAGGTAGCTGAGTGATCCCCCTGGGGAAAGATGCCATACCAAGGGCTCAGCAGGCTGTTGGCAGATTGGGCATTCTGTAAGGTCAGAAGCCAGATTGCACTTCCATATTGGAAGTCCATAATTGCACTTCCGTAATTGGAAGTCCATATTACTGAACCCATACATAACCCCTGCCTTGTCATCAGAACTACTTTGTTTGTGATCCCACTGCCCAGTGGATCAAGGTGACTGAGGAAATAAACTCACTGATGTCCACAGGACAGGCTATCTTATCTGCCTGGTTATGTTTATGATAATCCATAGTCATTCTTCAGGATATTTGCATCTTCTGTGTTGTTGAATGAGGCAGGACAGGAATCACCATCCCTACCTCCTCCAAGTCCTTAATGGTGTTACTAACCTCCATAATCCTTCCAGAAATGTGGTATTGGTTTTGGCTTACTATTTTGGTGGGCAGAGACAATTTCAGTGGCTTCCACTTGGCCATTTTTGCCAGAGTAGTTCTCACTCATTGGATAAAGGAGTCAATATGAAGATTCTCCTAGATCGTGGTACCTCTATTCATATTATGTATTCTAAGCCTAGTTTAATGACTGCAGTTTCCACTATTATTAATAACCTTTATGAGAACAACCACCACAAATCTCTTTAAGGAGCCTGGATCTCTCTTGCAAATGTATTATTCACAACCTTGGTAAAAAGAATGTGTTTATGACTCTTCAGGGGATGTGATGAGGAAGGGAGTGAGCAGGTCTTACCTGATAAACCCACTCGAACACTCTAGGCTCTCTAAGACTTTAGATAACTTGCTGTTGCTCAGTCTCTCGGTCATGTCCAACTCCTTGCAACCCCATGGACTGCAGCATGCCTGGCCTGCCTGTCCCTCCTCGTCTCCCAGAGTTTGCCCAAGTTCATGTCCCCTGCATCAGTGATGCCATCCAGCCATTTCATCTTCTGACGCCCTCTTCTCCTTCTGCCCTTAATCTTTCCCGGCACCAGGGACTTTTCCAGTGAGTCAGCTGTTCGTATCAGATGGCCAAAATCCTGGAGTTCCAGCATCAGTCCTAGATAACTAACTCTGCAGCATACTAGGGAAGTTCTGGGATTTTAACTTCATTTAGTTTTGACTACCTCTAAGTGCAGGTTTCAGTTAACCAAGCAAGCAAACTGTTAAAGCCATTCCTGCCTCCTCAACCTGATACAGTGAATCTGAAACCACAGCCCTGAGAGTTTTGCATCCTAGGTGCCTTGCTGACTTCACCCTATTCCTGGCTCCAGTAGAACTGAAGAGCAAAATACCGGCCATCCCACCACACACCCCACACCCCGCCCCACCCCGCAGTTACCTAAAATGCTGCGTGCAATGAGCTGCAGGCAAAGAAATACTTCTTTGGAAGCATTCGGAAAAATTGTAACGTGGGATATAAAACATAAAGATCACTCTAGTAACCCTTGGCCTTGCTGAAGGCAAATTCCTGGTCTTGCTTTCAAAATATTTAAAGCCAATGGTAAACTGAAGCTAATGCTGCATCAAATTACAGGCCCATATAAACTATTTGAGAGACTGAATAAGTTTCCTCAACCAGTGGCTTTTAGAGACATGTTCTTTTTTGAGAATAAAAGCTGTTTAGGTCAGTCTCCACAATTTTTTGTATACACTGTCTGTCAAAGTAGTGGTAGTTAATGCCTCAAATACTTTGTTACTTGGAAAATAGAGTTAGCACAAGCAAACAGTTCCTTGATCATCCCCAAACTTACAGTCAGATCAAACAACAGGTGTACAGGTATTTATGGTCATTTTCCCTTCTTTTCCTGAGCTTCACTTGGCATATGGGTCAGTGAACTTCTCCAAATGAAGGTCACTAGATAAAGCTGTTGACAGGAGAGAAACCAGAAGGCAAGAGAGAACAAACCAGAAAAACAGCAGTAGTCTTGTAACTGTGGCTAATAAAGCCTTCCTGAGCAGCTCAAGATCTCAGAGCTTATCACACAGGGGAAATAGGAATGAAAAAAAGCATGTCTCCTTACCTAATCCACTCAGTGTAAGTTTGTCTCTGTACCTGATGTGTTGAATAGGTTGTTAAGGGCTCAAGGCACCTGGGAAGGACTACATGTATCATGTAGCTTTAAGAAATATACCAGCTAGTTAGGAAAAAAAAAAAAAAAAACCCCACACTCAGGAGGAGCCAGGCATCTGACTACACAAGAGAGTACACAGGCAGCTGCTCGGTGATGTGCTCCTGATTCACTCACCGTGGGAGTCTGGAGGGAAAGAGATGCGTCCATATATGGGGGAAACTTCGGTGAACAATGTAGGCTTGAAGCGGACACAAAATATTTCCTTTTTTAAAGAAAGATGGCTTTAATAAGGACTCAGAGAAAGAAGAAATATAAAATAGACAGATATTTGGAGGGTAAAAGAGTAGAAGATGGACGCACTGTGAAATAACTCAATTTCTATGAGCATGACATTTTAAGACAAGGGCTGATACCAACATAGCCATTAAAACAAAGTTAATCTTCAGTTTAATGTTCATAAATTAAATAATGATGGCTTTTACACTCAATGATTTTGAGGTTCGTTATCCAGGAAATATTCACCATCCAAGAGAGAAGGTGGCAAAATCTCCTACAGTTATCTACTATTTACTGTACCCTGTACAGTATGTCCGTCATCCTGATTCCTAGGCACAATGTGTCCTGCGGGAATCTTGAAAGACTTAGAAACATACACATACACTAACACAGCAAAGAAACTTATTTGGCCCCAATTACACCATCCAGAGATTCCATTTCTTAGTGTGTTTTCTTTATCTTTTCAGAAATGTTTACACATGTGGTTGAAATGATCGCATTGAATCGATGACGTCTCACACTGTACACTTAAACTCATTCATCCTCCCACTCGAATGAAAACCACATTCGATTCAGATAATGAAAAGTCCTCCAGTCACTGAAAAAAAAAAAAAGTTTATTTATTTGATTTTTGGCTGTGTCAGGTCTCAGTTGTATCTCTCTGGTTTAGTTGCTCCTTGACATGTGGGATCCTCGTTTCCCAACCTGGGATTGCACCCACTTCGCCTACATTAGAAGGTAGATTCTTAACCACTGGACCACCAGGGAATGTCCCCCTCCAGTCACTTTTGGTCATCAAGTGGTTTAGTTCGGTAATTAACACCCAGCCCAGAGCAGTACACTTCAGTCCTAATGGCAAGCCCTGCTGCCGCCCGCTGCCCTCTAGTTTGCCCCGTGTAGGTCTGCGTCTGCTGTGGGAAAGGAGAACTGGTTCTTCTTTCCTCTCCCAGTGCTTCGACTTCTCTGACTTGCTCGCTCGGTTTCTAATTCTGCAGAGCTGAAGCATGAGCAGGGAGAAGAGGAAAGGACGTAGGAGAATTCTTACTTGTCTGTATGCTTACACTATCTGGTTGTCTTAAGGGTTTAGATACTTTCTTTCTCTCAGAGCACTCCTATGGGGTCTTTTTTTTTTGTGAGGAGGGGTGTTTTGCTTGGAGATCCCCTGCCCCACCCTAATGTTGGGAAATGCTCTCTTGTAGTTCCATGGACAGTAGTTGATGCCGTTCTCCTGGCTGATCATTTAAAAGGCATTTCTGAAGTCAGAAAGAGAAAAGCAAATATCATATATTAATGCATATATAGGAGAAGGCAATGGCAACCCACTCCAGTACTCTTGCCTGGAAAATCCCACGGACGGAGGAGCCTGGTGGGCTGCAGTCCATGGGGTCGCTGAGGGTTGGACACGACTGAGCGACTTCACTTTCACTTTTCACTTTCATGCATTGGAGAAGGAAATGGCAACCCTCTCCAGTGTTCTTGCCTGGAGAATCTCAGGGATGGGGGAGCCTGGTGGGCTGCCATCTATGGGGTCGCACAGAGTTGGACATGACTGAAGTGACTTAGCAGCAGCAGCAGCAGCAGCAATGCATATATATGGAATCTAGAAAAATGGTACAGATGAACCTGTTTGCAGGGCAGGAATAGAGACACAGATGTAGAGAATGGGCATGTGGACACAGAGGGGGAAGGAGAGGTGGGACCCACTGGGAGAGCAGCACTGGCATGTATCCACTACCATGTGTAAAATAAACACCTAGCAGGAAGCTGCTGTATAACACAGGAAGCTCAGCTCAGCGCTTTCTGATGATCTAGAGGGGTGGGATAGGGTGTGGGAGGGAGGCCCAAGAGGGACGAGATATATGTATATAAATAAATAAATGAATGAAATGCCTTTCTGAGCCTCTAAGATCTAGCAGTACGTCTCCAGCTTGCTTTGCTGAGGTTCCTGTGTCCCTCCAGGTGGCCCCTCTTGGATAGGATCTCAGACAGTAACTCACCAACTCTCTCTGCCGTGCGGCCCTCCAATCTGGCCCACAAGAAATAGAGCTTCTGCCCAGGCCAGGAGTGAAACCACAGACCCTATCCAATTCTGCCAGCTACTTACTCCAGCTTCTGTCCTCCAGACTTCTTAGGCATAAGTGACACACTCCAGAGGACATATATTAAGTTCTCTAAACCATCTCATTGAAACCTCTTCCTTGGGCTGAATGAAAAAGGGGGAGAGAGACAGAGAGAGAGATGAGCCTCATAAAACACCAGCAACTCTCTTCCTCTCTAACTCACTCCTCTTTGCATCTATGACTTCAGATTCTTTTTATGCTCTTGAGGTAGATGATAGGTTGTATTGCAAGACTGTTCTGTGAATACCTTCTTTGCAGATCCTCCATGGCACTCCCATATCTACCGTCTTAGGTTCACAGCTTAAACTGAGACTCATCTACTTCTTATGTGTATGTATAAGTGGATATGTATATCAACAACATCTGGCTCCCATAAGGGAGGGGTTTGGCTGTGGCAGAGATGAGATAGCTGTTCAACCACCATTTCCTCTTCTTCCTAGATACACAGTTTAGACAATATTTTCCTCTCCCCTTGCACTTAAGGATTCTCGTGGGAGTGTGGCTCAGTTCTAGCCAAAAGAATATGAATGAGTATGACATGTACCTCTTCTAGGTCAGGCCTGTAAAAACATCCTATACATACAATCCTCTAGGCTTTTCTTTTTCCACTGGTTTTTGCAGTAGATACAACCATATTGGAAGCCACATATTAAAAATGATGGTTTCACGAATGGAAAAAGTTTGGGCCCTCAATTTTTACAGGGAAAAATACTTCTCTCCACTAAGGAACACATACTTATGTTAGACTTTGTGAGAGGAAAAAGGAATTTCTATTGTAATAAGCCACTGAGATTCCCAGTTGCAACTCTGAGCTTTGCCTTAACTAATAAACTTTTTAGAGTGTTGAATGTTTCTTCCTGATTTGCATGATCCCTGTATTTATTATTAAATATGTGTTATGCACTTTTGCCATAAATTTTGCAAAAAAAAAAAAAAAAATCAGCTTGCTGTTTGCATTTAAAATTGTCTTTATATTGAGCACCTAAATATTAAGTTTTACACACTGGAAATCTGGCAATGACTATTTTTTATGGTTTGAATCTTTTGCCATTGCTTTTAGAAAGATACTCTTTTTGTTATTATTGTTTTTGTTTTTTAATTTTTTATTGAGGATAATTACTTTAGAATGTTGTGTTGGTTTCTGCCATACAACAACATGAATCAGCCAAAAGTACACATATGTCCATTCTCTCCAGAACCTCCTCCCAACCCCTCACCTCACCTCTCTAGGTTGTCACAGAGCACTGAGCTGAGCTCCCTGTGCTATATAGCAGCTTCCCACTAGATATCCATTTTACACATGGTAGTGTATATATGTCAACGCCACTCTCTCATTTCGTCCCACCCTCTCCTTCCCTCGCTACATCCATAGTCTGTTCTTTATGTCTGCGTCTCTAAGGAATCTGGAAAAATGGTACTGATAGAAAGATATTCTTGATTGTTGGTAACTGTAAATTCAATTGCCAACCTCTCCATTGATATTCTGTTCTACCCAGCAAGTCTTAGTTCTTGGCTTGAAGATTTTTCATCTAGAACTACACTAAGATTTTGAAATGGTCACTTGAAATACTGAGTGAAAAGTTCCCAGCTAAAGAGGGAAACAATATGTGCTGTTGGGCCTGGTAAATAAGATTAATCTTATACCATTAAAGAAAAAAGTCTTGTCACAATTTACATAAGTAAAGTTCATCTTTAGAGTTTTGCAACTTTGTATCCTCATTCCCATCTCCTGCCAGACATTCAGCACTCCCAAGATGATTCCTGGATGAGTAGGAATCTTTAAGAACTCTCATTATTCCTGGCCTTTGAGCCATGATTCATGAACCCAAATTCACCTTCTCTTGACCTATATCCTATTTGTTTAGATAACTGCAATGAAAAACAGAATCTGAATATAAGCACTCACATCTACATTATTATCCCATATCCAAGGTGGCAAAGAATGAGAGAATTTGTGCAACTTTGGAGAGGAGACCCCTAAAATCAAACTACCTCAGGCATTCCCATTTGTTTACGGGTAGGGCTGACCCTGAGTCAGAAGTGATTAATGCAATTATTGAGCATCTGATTGATCATTTCAAAAAAAAAAAAGCAACAACAGTCTTTTCAACAGTCAGATTTTCAGTATTGGCATACTCAGGATTTCAGTGAAATACAAGACTTTTTAGGGAAAATGTTGCATGTTGAAGATGTCTGCATTCCCAGTACTTATCACAGTATCCGACATTTAAGAGCCATTCAACACACATATGTTCAATGATTGAAAACTTTTCCCATGAGGACACAGAAAGTAACTTGGAGGTGTCAGGTACAAACATACCTGAAAAAAAAAAAGAAATTGGAGGGGAAAAAAAATCATGCTTTAGCAATATTTGTTGAACAGAGACATGAGAACTTCAGGAGAGTAAAAGCTTAGACTATCAAAACAACAACAAGAAAGAACAGCAAGAGTGAAGCCAAGGATGTGATCAGAAATTCTGGGACATCCAGAGAGACAAGGGCTCCAAGAAAATGGCACCAGCGCAAAGAACTACTGCTTGTGAAAAACCAAGGAGGAGTTCCAAGGGAGACAGAATCTAGGAGAGACAAGTATGGCAGAAACCCACTCCCAGAAGTCTCATGGGAGAGAGGCATGCAGATAGGAGCTTCCTCTGATGATGCATTAGCTCAGTTGTTCCCACTGGAGGACTCCTCTTAGTCACTTTGTGCCCCCTTAAGTCATCAAGTGGGAAGACATTGATTCATTTTTATTCACTCCCTTGCTGAAACACTGTCCTGAGGACTTCCAGAGCTGGGGCAGGAAGAGGAAGAATCTAAAACACTGGAAGGAGACTCCAGATATGGGGAAAGTTGACACCATCCTTTCCCCAAAGTGAAAAGCATAACCAGAATCCTGACATAAGAATCACAGCCCTGAATAGGGTGAGATCTACCCTGACAATGTGTTTCGTATGAAAAAGCAAGCAGTTTGTACGTATGTAAATGCCTGGCAGATATGCTTGGCAGATAGCTCCCATTATTTATTACTTCATCTCATGACCTATTAAGTCAGATTAGCATCTCAGATTAGTTTAGCAGTGAACAGGAGTAGGAGGATAAGAAGTCTGGGGAAACTTAACTCCAATAAAGAGCTAAAATACTGGATGGTTAAGGTCTAGAACAGAGGTTCTCCAAATATGGACATTTGGACCAGAAGCATCAGCAAAACCTGTGCTGTTGTTAGAAATGAAAAAAGTCCCTAAATTTGGGACTTTTTCCTTAGAATAATTTCTCAGAACAGTTATGGTATCAAAATACATAAACACCTTTAAGGCATGTTACATGTATTTTTAAACTGCTTTCTAGAAGGATTATATCAATTTGCATTTCTATCAGCAATTAACAAGCATTCTAGTTTTCCCACACATTTACTTGAATAGTTTGATTATTTTCATTAGTTTGGGGCAAATATTATAGTTCAAAAATAGAGGAATGATTTAATTCTCATTCCTGAACTGGAATTTCTTTTATCTTGTCCTTCCTTGTACTTGAAAGTAGATCATGAGTTGAGATATTGCTCATTCATTCCCATCATTAAACTAGAATCAGAAACTGGAATTTTCTTATGATATTATTTGCTAAGGAGTCTGAATAAGGCACATCTGATTTGAATCACATCTATGAGTTTAGTTAATTTGGTTCTAAAAAAACTCTTAATAACAACATCACTTAGAAGGTGCTATCAAGGTATGATCCCTGAAGTGTTAAATTGAAGTTTCAATATGAAGTGAAGGAAAAAATAAGAAAAAAACAGTAAGCCGCATTCAGTCTTTATAATTGCTCATAATAATATAGACCTTTTAACTAAGCACCTTGACATCAATTATTTCATTATGCCAACACTATTACTCTAAGTCTTAAGAAGCTAAATGAATCAAAGTTTTTGGAGGTTAAATGACTTGCCTAAGGTTACAGAGCTACTTATATGAGAGATTGACCAAAACCCTAGAATGTCTATTCATCCACCCATCCATTCATTGATTAAGTGAATAACATGTATTGACCATGCTAATTTCAGTGCTAAGTCCTGAGACTAGAACATTGAACACAAATAGAGATAGAAATGGTACTTTCCCACATAAAGCTTGTTATTAGACAATATCAAACAGGCAAGAAAGCATTCAATTACATAATCAACAACATAAACTGCGGTACATATTACAGAGGAAAGAAACATGGAAAGAATAATGGAGAGCTATTTTATTTAGTCAGAAATGGTCAGAGAAAGCCCCTCTAAAGAGATGATGTACAAGCAAAGATCTAAAAGGTAAGAAGGCTTCAGGCAGGAGTGTGGTAGTGTGTGTGTATGTATATTTAGTAAAAGATGCATTCCAGATAGATCCTGATGTTCAGATCCCTGACATGGAAAAGCTTTGCACAAGTTTCAGGAATAGAATAAACAGGAGTCTGCCTGGTGGAAACTGCAATAAGTTATACCATTTGACAAACCCCACCAAACTCCCTGCTTGCAAACAGCTTTTATTAACTCTCTCTTGAATATGAATAAACAAATAAGAAGAGTCAACATCTTAGGAACATTTCCAAAATGAAAGAACAGACTGCGCTGCTAAGTCGCTTCAGTCGTGTCCAACTCTGTGCAACCCCATTGACGGCAGCCCTCCAGGCTCCGCCATCCATGGGATTCTCCAGGCAAGAACACTGGAGTGGGTTGCCATTTCCTTCTCCAATGCATGAAGGTGAAAAGTGAAAGTGAAGTCACTGAGTCGTGTCCAACTCTTAGCGACCCCATGGACTGCAGCCTACCAGGCTCCTCTGTCCATGGGAGTTTCCAGGCAAGAGTATTGGAGTGGGGTGCCATTGCCTTCTCCCAAAAGAATAGAATAATCCAAAAAAGGGATAAGGCAGAGGAGAACTCTCAAAATCAAATGATAATTAATATTCTTAGAATGTGTTATGATATCCATAAAACAAGTACAGGATGCTATGAAAAAAGGAACAGAAGAATTCTTAAGGATTGTAACCTGACAACCAAATTTTTTAAATCAATAGAAATATTGAAAGATACTTATTTAGGACAGTCCCATAGATCATAAAACAATGAGAAAGGTCAATAATCAGCCCAAGAAAATAGGATATAATTAGAAAATTGCTACAAGAAGCCCACCATTCAACTAATTTGATTCAATAAAAATTCACCAAATTACAAGACACATCTCTGCCGTTTAATATAGACTGTTGAGTTAGTGCCCAGCACAATGAACAGGAAAAGGCCTACAGCATGGAATTTTCCATTGTGAATTTTAGAACGCAGGGGTAGAAAACCCAAAGGTAGACAAAAAATAAAATAAACACACACAAAGTAAAAGGAACCAGGACTTTTCAATAGCAACACTGAAAATTAGCATAAAATGAGCATTGCTTCAAAATTCTGATTGGTCATAATTTTTAACATAGAACTATATTCCTAGCTAAACTTTTAACCAAAAGGATACATATATTGAAATATATGAAAATACATATATTTTCATAATTGTAAGAATTCAAGTAGACATATTCTTTCTTTAAAAGCTATTAAAGAATGTCCTTTAGGAAAATACAATTGTAAACCAGGAAAGAGAAAGTGATATAGGAAGGATTTCACTTAACACAGGAAAGTGATGAAGAGGAGTCGTGAGATGTCACCTGTTCAGGAAAACAAGGATTGATTAATGCAGGACAGACGGTTATAGGTGTGAAAACTCCAGAGAAAGAATATGGAAATCTGATGTGTTTGCTTTTTGGAGAAGGTTATTAAAAAGCCAAATCACTCCTAAAAGACTATTGACTCTGTGCATTTACTTCTTAGATAAAAAATGAAAACCATTGCAAATGGGCTGGATAAGTTTGCTTAGGGAAAAGGAAAAGCAGCTAAGACTGAGACCTGAGAATGTTCTGAGTCAGAGGTCAGATAAAGGGAGGAGTGGGTATCATGGGAGCCAGAAGAGAGAGTGTAAGGGGAAGGTGGTTGGCCACCACCTTCATGGAGAAGTTGAACAAGATGAGACCTGAAAGCCATCTGTTTGATTTGGAAAATTGGGTATGCTCATTTCCAACTAAATTATTGGCCAGGTGAAAGGGGGCAAAGCCAGAACAAAGTGGGAAAAGTTAGTGTGAAGCCAATGTATGTTGCTGTTGTTTTTGTTTAATCCCTTAGTTGTGTTTGACTCTTTGCAACCCCATAGACTATAGTCCACCAGGCTCCTCCGTCCATGGGACTTCCCAGGCAAAAATACTGGAGTGGGTTGCCATTTCCTTCTCCAGGGGATCTTCCCAACATTTCCTGCATTGGCAGGTGGATTCTTTACCACTGAGCCACCAGGAAAGCTGAGGTCAATGTACAGACAACTCCATCTGTCTTAGGCTGTGAACTCAAGAAATAGTATAGAGAAAGAGAGTCAGCAGATGCCTTTTTTTTTGTTTTCAATAAATTCAGGCAATAATAGAGCATGTTTGTTTAGTGGTGGGCCTGGCCCAGTAAGAGAGGAACTGATAATGTAGAAAGAGGAAACAACCAAAGTAGGATAGTATTTGAGGTGCATGTAGAAGGAATTGGACTTTGATAGGCTGATGAGCATTTTTTTTTTTTTCCATTTTAACCAGAGCAAAGAAGGAGAAAATGGGCCCCACTGAAGATTGCAGGTTTGGTAAAGTGAAGATGATTTTTCAATTTTATCCATGAAATGAGAAGTCATCATCTGAGATAGAGCAAGGAAGATAGGAAGTTTCAGGAGAGAAAAAGAAGGTACAAAGTTGTATTCTTAGGGAATAGGGAAGTAAGTCAACAAGAGAAAAATACAAGACCTGCTGAGCAGTTTTGAGTGCCCATTTAAAGCTGGAGTTCATGAATTTAAAGTGGTTCTATAGCTCCCTTGTGTTTTTTCTATACACATTCAGGAGCTCAGGTACAAGTTAAGACAAGGAGAAAGTAGAGTTTACTCATTACTGGGGTCTGGTCTGATGAATAAGGTGGAGGAAGTGAAGAGCCCAACTTTTTGCAAGGAAAAGGTCATAGTGAGAGAATGCTAGAATCTAGACTGATGGGCAGAGGGAAAAGGCTGACCTCATGGAAAAATGGGGTTGGTAGATGGGATGGCTTTGCCCCTGGGGCCTTGGAGTCTCAAGAGAAAGTAGACATTTGAATATCAGGACACAATGTAATAATCTTGCTGGAATGGTAATTGGAAGAATAGGGTTGCATGCTTGTCAAGAGAATCTATCAGACTTTCCTTCAGGCTGGTGTCCAGGGCAGAGCTGAAAGTGCCAACTTCTGAGTTCCCGTATCCATCTTCAGAGCCCTGAGAGAAGAATTTATTTAAATGAGGGCTGACCTAAAGTTGATTCCCAGGTCTCCTCCAATTAGAATGCCATATGTACTGTAGAAGCCAAGACCTAGGCTATCAGAAAGCTAGTGTCTCAGATCCTGGGGCCACCACTTACAGGGCTGTAAGGCTTCAGGGAAGCAGTGTCATCTTCCTGACCTTGAGAAACATTCCTGGTTTCTAACGTGTTTTCTTAGAGATCTGATTTTGAGTGAGTAGAATGCATGTGTCCCACCATAGAGAAGAGAACATCATACATCATCCCATACATAAGTGAGAGGGTTTTATTACATCAAACGAGGAATGTCCAAACAGCCTTGCTAAATACTTATTGCAAAGAGAAAAAGATATGGATCAATTACTCTGAAATCAATTATTTTGGTTGACATTTCCAGTGATAACTGCGTGGTAAATACTAGTCCCGTAAGATGTCACCATTTAGTTGCTTTTTGCCTGTTCCTGTCACTAGCATGCTTCCTCCAGGTTCAGGGGTTTTGTACTCAGGAAGCTCTTCCCCAGATACATTCATATTTAGAGTTTCACATTCTATAGGCTTCATTTGAATAACCACTTCCTTGGAGATACCCTCCCTGACCAACTCTTTGCAGACCATCCCCAGCCCACCACCGTTATTCTCTGTCATAGACACAGTCCATTAGTTTTTTTCTTGGCACTTAGCTAGCACCTTTTATACTTATGTATTTATTTGTGTCATTTATCATCACATCCCCTCTCTGTTGCCCAATATATGGAAGACATTAAATTTATATTCAATGGTTGAAAATGGAAAATATTGATATCTTGGGCATGATGTCTTCTTGTATGATAAAGTGCTTATGAGATTATTAGTCTTTCACCTTTATTTGGGCAGTGATTTGTGTGTTTTTCCTTTAATTAAAAAAAATTCTATATAATTTTAAAGGTTACTTTCCATTTTCAGTTATTGCAAAATATTGGCTTTTTCCTCATGTTGTACAATACATCCTTGAGCCTAAGCCTCAATAGTTTATATCTCCTCCTTTCCCACACCTATATTGCCTTTCCCTCCCAGTGGTACCCACCAGTTTGTTCTCTGTATCTGTGAGTCCGCTTCTTTTTTGTTCTATTCACTTGGTTGTTGTACTTTTTAGATTTCACATATAAGAGATATCACACTGAATTTGTCTTTTTCTGATTTATTTTACTTAACATTATGTCCTTGAAGTCCATCCATGTTGCTGCAAATGACAAAATATTTTTGATAGCCAATTAGTATTCCATGTATATATGTACCACATCCCCTTTATCCATTCATCCTTGGGACACTCAGGTTGCCTTCAAATCTTGACAGTTGTAACTGATGCTGCTATGAGTGATTCTGAGTTTTCTTTCCAAGAGTATGCCTAGTATATGACAGGTGCCCCCCAAAATGCATTGGCTAAGTAAATAAATTGATGGATGAATAGACAAACAGGTTTCACAAATAATTTTTCTAGAAGAAATAGCATTGCCCAAATATAAGTATTCTATAGATGTTCTGTTGAGATTTTCCTTTAGCCAAGTGAAGATCAGTCCCAATGGCCTCAAATATTTTTCAGGCTACAACTATTTCATCCTCGTTATATGAAGTGTTACTTAAGACCAAAATCATTCAAAGGAGCACTTTTGGAGAAGAATCCTGTTCTTTCTCAGAATATTGCCTGAAGTTTATTCACCTCAGAGCAGAGCTGAGATGACTTTTATTTGGATTGTGTTCTTGTTAAACAACTGTGCCTAGTTTTCCATTAACTCATTTGGGTCTCCACTCAAACAGAGCTACCTGCATTTGAATATCTCTGATTCGCTACCACTTAGCATCTTCCAAGTTGAGCTTAGGAAAATGGCATTGAGGGAAGACAGTGGAGAGAGAGGTTTCTTGAAGGACACATCATTTTTCATTGCTCCAAGTTATCTTTCAACCAGAGCTGCCTGCTATTTGAACAATCTCTGACTCGCTGCCACTTAGCATCTTCTAAATTGAACTTAGGAAAATGGCACTAAGGGATGACAATGGAGAGAGGTTTCTTGAAGGACACATAATCTTCCCTTTCTCCAAGTTATCTTAAATATAGTTTTGAATTAAACCAGAGCATCAGCCCACTCCAGTATTCCTGCCTGGATAATCCCATGGACAGAGGAGCCAGGTGGGCTACAGTCTATGGGGCTGCAAAGAGTCAGACACAGCTGAGCATACACAGCAGCAGCAGCAATCAACTGCTAGGTACTAGACAATGTTTCATTTGTCCCTGAAGGACTACATTTCTGAATTATGCTTGGTTTTGATGCATTAGCCTCCACTGGGGATCACTGTTGACATAACCCCATGGAAGCTATCCTAGGGTCTATTGTGAGTAACTGTTGAGAAAGTCATTCATTATGGTGCACCATATCCCCTTTAGGAAGGGCCACAGGTGATACCCTCACATGATCTGAGTATGAAGATAAATTTGCTTTCTTTGGATTTTTTTTTTTTAATTACATGATTACTGGGACTTCCCTGGCTGTCCAGTGGTTAAGACCTTTCAATGGAGGGTGTGCAAGTTCAATCCCTGGTCAGGGAACTAAGACACCACATGCCTCATGGCCAAAAAACCAAAACATAAAGCAGAAACAATATTGTAACAAATGCAGTAAAGACTTTGAAAATGGTCCACATCAAAAAAGAAAAATCTTTTTAAAAATTGCATGATCACTGTGAATTGTTCAACTGACCAGATTCCCCTTTTCTCATTGGCTCCTGGAAAGTGACTCACTCTGAGCAGGTATACATTCCTCATGTGCTGGTTGAGAGCCTCCTTCCTGGTCTCCTTGTCTGCACCCAGAATTTTCTTCTTGTCCTCCCATTTAAACTTGTGTTTTCTTGTCCTATGTTAAATGTTCCTGAACATTTTTTTCAATTACTGATGAAAATAAAATATGAATAAATGAAAATTAATAATAATTTATATCTTGCTGAGGGCTTCCCTGGTGGCTCAGATGGTAAAGAATCTGCCTGCAATGTGGGAGACCTGGGTTTGATCCCCGGATTGGGAAGATCCCCTGGAGTAGGGAATGGCAACCCACTCCAGTATTCTTACCTAGAGAATCCCATGGACAGAGGAGCCTGATGGGCTGCAGTTCATCTTGCTGAACTATTATAAGAATTACCCATACACAATTTAATATATACACAATTTAAAATGTAAAGGATCGTCCGTTAGTGATTCTGCTGCCATTACCATTATTGCTGCTGCTGGTGGTGCTGCCCACACTCCAGGGTCTCATCTCAAATTTCCTTACCTTACTATCAAGCCGTCGCCTGTAGCTTTAAATGGACCCTGGTTAGATTATTGTATTAGTGTCTACCCTCCCATTCTCCCGCACAATTACCCTAATGGCACATACTGGATAACAGCTGGAGAGTATTAGGGATGTCCGTCTGGTTTTAATTTCATTAAGAACTACTTGAGACTGCTTCACAGATCTGGCCACTGACCACTTAGTGAGGGAAGAGAAGGTACTGAGCTTTGGAAAGAGGTCCTGTTCAGAATCCAGGGAATAATTTGGAAGCACTGGGGGTCAGCTAGGACTTTGCTACCCAAAGTGTGCTCAGCAAGTCAACAACATCAGCCCCACCTGGGCACTTGTATTCAGGCCTCCTCCAGACCTACTGAATCCGCGTCTGCAATTTAACAGCCGTCCCAGGTGATGCATTTTAATGTTTGAGAAGCACTGAACTAGGACAAACTGTGAGGACGGCAGTCCGGGCAGCCTGCATTAGAGGATGGAGAGGTGCCATGCCGCCGGCCCACTTGGCAGGATTTCAATGGGATTACGGGAAGCATGTGCCACAGGGATCTGAAGAGCAGTTCAGGTCCTCACCCTACTGCTGTGTGCTGTGTGATCTCAGACAACTGATTTCCCCTTTCAGAACTCCAGTTTCTTCATCTGTTAAATAGAAATAATCACACACACACACACACACTCCTTGGCAGTTTGCTGTGCGGATGGGATGAAATCATGTATGTTAGGATGACCCACATAGAAATCTCAAAGTATGACAGTTTCTAAGCAATGCCATACAATGACCAGCTGCAGTCTTTGCCTAAAGGGCACTGGGTTTTGTGAACCATCTCTAGACCACAGGACCTTGAAGGTGGCTGTCTATGGGCCAAGGGCCAGAGTCACCACAGGCACTGTCTCTAAGGGTCTAGGGTCCTCTAGACTGTGGGTCCTTCCCCCTGGGGCTTCTCTCCAAGCAAGGACCTTCTTGCTTGATTCTCCATTAAGGGAAGACCAACTAGGAAGGAATAGGCCACCCTAAAGAAGAGGAATTATTAGTTCCATTTGATAAATGAAAAAACGGAAATTGATTGACTCATACCCCACCGCCAACATTTAGAGACTTGGGGTTTGGACACAGCTTTTTCAACCCTGTGCTCTTTCTATCTGCATGATAATTATTGTGGATACATTGATCCCACCATTGTAATTGGGATTTAATTAATCTAATAATACTCATTCTAAGGTAGAGTATCTCTGTAATGCACACCCCAGTTACATAGTCTGTTCACACAAAATAAGGGCTCTCTTGTTTAAACACTTTTGTAAATATAAATGGTGTCTCCTTAATTATAACCCCCTATAAATCCCACTGGCCTTGGGGCTCTAAATTGTTTTTATGGTTCTGCTAATTGCAATTAGTATCTCATCTCACATTGAATGGTCCTTGTCTGCAAGGACAGTGACCAGGGCTTCCTGGAGTCTACTCTATGTGATTACTTTGGTAATATTTCACCTGCATCTTCCTGGGCTAAAAAGCACCAACACTTCACATCAGAACCTTGATTTACTAACCATCTGCTCAGAAGCTGTCATAGACAGGGATGATTTCTTACTCCATCCAGACAGCAAGATTCTGCCAAGGTTCTAGTGAGTCAAGGCCTGACCTTGAAGGCAAAAAGCGTACTGTCCCTCTGTCTTTAATTGGTTTAATTGTCTGCCTATAAAGGAAGGCAGCAAGCCCTTTTGGTTTTTCTTGCCAAATTTCCTACATGTTGGAGATGTGACTTCAAGGCAGCCTCCTAGGGGGCTCTCTGAGAAATTTCTTCTTTATTGAGACTTTATTGTTAGGAGCTTTGATATAATAATCTTTTAGTTGGAAGGAACAGATTTGCTTGGTCCCCTGGGAAGGAAAAAGAAGAGATGAAATAAAAAGATATATGTGTATGCTAACCCAGGAAAAGTTGAAGAAGTGGGTAAAGCAAAGTCACAAATTTGGCTGTCTTTGGGGAACAGCTTTTTCTATCTGTCAGCTATACTTTCCTGAGGACTCTTGCTCTACTTTTTACTTCCACTGTGTTTATTTGTGATTTCCTCTTAACTTCCTTTGACATCCTACATCATGGCTGACAGGTCATCTACTCCGTGGCTATTCTTTTACACTCGAGCCTAACCAACTGGCAACAGCCTCTCCCATCTTCACATGGCAAAATTCCTTAAAGGGAAATCAGATTGGCCCAGGTGGCTTTCACAGGTCAGGCACTGAACTGAGTGCCTGCCCAGCCCAGCCTGATGATGGCTCCCTCGTCTCCCTCTTCCAGGAGTCACCATGAGTAGGGTAGAGCCTCTAGGACCCATCATGGACTGGACATGGACTTGTTATTCCAGGCACATCCTTGTCATTCCAGCTCGATTTAGTTGGGGCAGAGTGAGTATGCACACAGTTACCTCAGCCACAAGTTGTTGTTGTTCAGTCACTAAGTCACATCTCACTCTTTGCAACCCCATGAACTGCAGCACACCAGGCTTCCCTGTTCTTCACGATCTCCTGGAGTTTGCTCAAACTCATGTCTATTGAGTCGATGATGCCATCCAACAATATCATCTTCTGCGCCTTTTCTCCTCCTGCCCTCAGTCTTTCCCAGAACCAGTGAGTCAGCTCTTCGCATCAGGTGGCCAAAGTATTGGAGCTTCAGCATCAGTCCTTCCAATGAATATTCAGGGTTGATCTCCTTTAGGATTCGCTGGCTCTCCTTGCTGTCCAAGGGACTCTCAAGAGGTTTCTCCACCACCACAGTTTGAAAGCGTTGATTTTTTTGGTGCTCAGCCAGCCTTCTTTATGTCCAACTCTCACATCCATACATGACTACCGGAAAAACCAGAGTTTTGACTATATGCACCTTTGTCAACAAAGTGTGTCTGAAGCACAAGTAGCACCAAACACAGCAACAAGGATGAATAGAAGAGACAGCAAGCACCCTTAAGGAAGGATATTGCTCAGCTCAATCCCTGGGCACTCCAGGCCCCTCTGTTTAGACTCTCCAGGCCTTGTGTCTTACTGACTTCCCAGCTGTCAGGCTTCCCCTTCTCCTTCCTCTAATTAGTCCCAACCTCTGACTCCATAAACCCAGCCTCAAAGTCTTAGTTCCCAGGTTTTGACGTGATTCTTGACTTCTGATGCTTGTCCTCTTATCTAACTGGTTTTCCTTCTTATATCTTCATTTTGAAAATCCAACTTGAGGATAATATGCTATAGTGTCTACCTCAATTATGAGCATCCAGCACAGGGGTAGTTAATGGAATGGGGCCCATAAAATAAATTGACTCTTTCCTCCAGAAATAATGTGCTTGGGCCATTCACTTCATAGAATATCAAGTAGGCATCAACCTTGAGAAAAAGCATGTATGAGGAAAGATTCTAAAATAGAATATTAAAAAGAATGTGAAATTATTCTTACACTATGGATATTCTTATATAAAATATGAGATATGAGGATTAAGTGACGTGGAAATTTTTAAAAGAAAAAACCTAGGGTGTTCACTTTGTACTTTTGTTTAGAAATTCTTCAGAGTTTGGGTTGCTATACTGCTTTACATTTTGTTTAAAAGAGGGGCAGGGGTGGGATGAGAATGTGTGAACCTCCAGAACAAGTGATCAGAGGGAGAAAGAAGTCCTTTCTAATTAACTGCCACAGTTGGACATGTTAAGTCAGCCTGCTGCTCCCTCTCCATCTCTTGAAAACAGCAGAAATGTTTCAAGGTGCTTTGCCAAAATTGATCAATAAACTTCCTTTCATGTCTGCTTTGTCAAAGTAATGATTAAAAGGTGGAGAGTGCTGACCGGAAGTATGAAAGTGAGATTGTGGGTGGGTAATGGAATGAAGGGGATAGAGTTTGAGAATCAGATTGAAAGAACAGAAGCACTGTGGGTAAGACACACCAATAGGATGAAGCAAAATGACCTTCTGGGATGAGGTGTTTGGAGGTGACTCAGATACCCAGAGAAGATAAAGTTGTGGCTGGTCTTTGGGAGTGCATGGGACCCATGTCCCAAAGGCCTGCTTATTAACCAAGATTCCAAGGTCTGGGCAACTAAATGATAGGGAGCACTCAGAATGGGGAGGTCAGCCCTCTGGAGCTAATGTTGTCTAGCTACCAGACTTATGAAAGCAGAATTGCCCAGCCATGTGCACCACCAGGATGATTGCCCCAGGCCTCATAACATCAGGATCTCTGCTGCTTTCCAGCAGGGCACCGTGTCATCGCATGCTCTGGCTGCCCTGCTCTGAACAGCAGGTAACACAGGGAGAATGTGTTTGTTTTTATGCTGTGTACTAAGCGGGTCTCTGTCGTGTATAAGTGATGTCAGACTTCCCAGACAGGCTGCTTTTCTGTTGACCAGTGTCATGGGTCTGTATTACCATGGACTTCAGGTAGAAGATTTTGGGCCTTGACTGTAACCCCTCTGCAGCTTAACAGGAGATAGACAGTGGTTCTTAGGATGAGGATCTCAATAAATTTGAGTTCTATAACCCAATAGATGCCAAAGAACCATGGATGGAAAGCAAGATGATAGAGTCACCTGGATGTTGAACCAAGAGTCCAGGAACTATATTCTCTCAGCAGGTCTGCATCTCACGTGTTGTTTTCCTTGCTTTCAGGATCTGAATTCCTCTTCTATCCTATGGGAATAAAACTATTTCAAATTTACATTTTGTTAATAATTACTTGATTCAGTCCTATGCCTTTAAACCTGTCAACCCATCCCAGGTTTCCTAGTGAGAACCCAATAATAGTGAGACCCTGAGAGTTTCTTATATGAATTACAGTCTATATCCTGAACTCTCTCATTCTGTCCAGCCTTGCTTTCTAACTGCTCATACCTCAGGTTTTCTTGGCTTCTGCATCTCACTTCTCATCAGTGTTGAGATGAGCCTCTTAGGGAAAAAGCCTCCAATTCCAGTGTGCCCTCTGCCACACATCCTCCTCTTATCTTAGCATTCTTTGAGACTCTCCTCATACCAGCCTCACCCACTGGACCCTCCCTGGCACCATTTTCACTTAATTTCACCCAAGATCCAACAATAAGAACTACGTAATCATTACTTAATGCCCTGTGATTTTATTCGGAGTCCTGCCCTTAACCAAGAGAGCATGTTGATGTAAAACAGGGGCTGGGTCTTGCTTTTGCTGTTTAAGAACTATTCCATTTAATATTTCACATAATCGTCCTGACTTGGGGACATATTTTTAAAATATGAGTGATAGCAACAACCCAAAACAAGCAAACAAGAATACTGAAAGAATGAGTAAACACTATTGTAAAGTTCATTTCATGCAAAGTAAGTCCCAAAAGACATGAAAAGTTGTCCTGTAAACAAAAGAATTTTAGGGACAGTATGTTTGAAAAATGTCATATTATGCATGAAAGCACATTAATGGCTCTGAGAAATACTACACTAAAGAAACCTATTTAAATTTGCCTAATCCAGTATTTGCCAAATTAATTTGACCAAGAATCCTTTGTTCATGAACATCTATTCATATATATCACGGCAGTGGAGCTAAATGGAACATTTAAGGAAACACCCATTTAGAAAACTGAGACATCTTTAATGGTCCATATCTATCTATCTATGTATCTATCATCTATCTGTCACTATCTTCCTCTCTTCTCTATCATCATCATATTTATCATTTAATAAACATCCAGTTGTCTGAAGATTGTAATATTTAGTGATCAGAAGAAAAAGCTGATGTGATGCTACACAAATATTGAGAATAGCTTGTGGTGATACACTGAATGTGTTGCTTAGAAATAACTTAATATTTACCTGGAGGTATCAAGTCCTAGATATGTGAAGTGTATGAGACACTGGGGAAATGATCAAAGAAAGAAAAAGAAGAGACTTTAAGGGGCTTATAATCAAATTGCAAGAAATTATTATCATGTTACATTCAAAATAGTTTGAGAATAACTTTGACAAAACCTGTTAATACCAAAAAAAATGGTAAAATAATGTCTACAGAGCCAAAAAACAGTGGTCAGAGGAAAGTGGAATTGATATAAAAAATTACTGGAATTGAATAATGAGTGAGCAATAGAATTCTGGAAGCCGGAAAACATTTGGGCAAGTCATAAAGAACTTAGCAGATCTGAGAAAACAAATTCTAAACTTGCACAGGAAATTGGCAAGAGTCTGTTTATTTCACAAAATCTGCAAAATACTCAGGAGTTGATCTCACAGTACCTCAGGAGGTACAGAATGGAGAGAGGGTGGGAGTCATAGAAAGCTTAAAATTAAAGATGCTGGGTTGGAAGTCTATGAAGCATTTAGATCTCCAGATCCCCGTGCCTACTCCCAAAAGCCCAGAAGATACCCTGCCTTTGTCCCCAACAAAACACTGCTGCTAAGTCACTTCAGTTGTGTCCGACTCTGTGCAACCGCATAGATGGGGCCCACTGTTTCTGGGATTCTCCAGGCAAGAACACTGGAGTGGGTTGCCATTTCCTTCTCCAATGCATGAATGTGAAAAGCGAAAGTGAAGTCACTCAGTCATGCCCTACTCTTAGCGACCCCATGGACTGCAGCCTACCAGGCTCCTCCGTCCATGGGATTTTCCAGGCAAGAGTCCCGGAGTGGGGTGCCATTGCCTTCTCCAACAAAACACTAAAAATGGATAAAACAGAGTCTCTGATTGGGAGAAGTTGGCACAGTTGAGAATGGGAATACTGCAATGAAATTGGGCAGTTTACAAAACATAGACGTAATGAATGGAAAGAAAGCCAGTTCCCCCACTCCCACCCCGATGTTTTGGCAAATCAACAGCAGGGAAGCCAGACAGGTATGATCCAGACAGAACTTAGAAAGAGCCAGTTCTTGGGGCTCAGAACAGCCGAAGAAGGGACACTGAAACCAAAAAAGCAAGTTGACAACAAAGATGCAAGACATTTAGGGAAAGTAGAAATCAAAGGCCAAAATGAATAGAAATAAGCAACTTGAAAAAATCAGAGATGAAACAGGAAGAAACTTTCAAAATACTATCATCAATGTCCTAAAAGATTAGAAGTTACTTCAATCATGGAATAAGAACAGTGTACTATAAAAAGGATCATTCAGAAAACAACTGCCACTACCCCTTGGAAATTAAATTTAAGTAGAAGATAGGAGTTGATAGGAGTTTTCAAAGATTAGTAAAGGAAAATTCTGCAAAAGACAGAAAAAAATGAAGAGGAAGATAAAGTAAGAAAATTAGACAGCCAGTTCAAAAAGTCCAACATCTAAAAGTTCTAGAAAGGAAGAATGATAAAAATGCATGGAAAGAAACAATCAATAGACTAAAACAAGAAACTATTCCAGAGATGAAGAACCCAAGTTTCGCATTCAAGAAAGTCAAGTGCCCAAAAATGTTCAGCAATAGACCTATACAAAGAAAATCATTCTGAAATTCCAGAACACTCAGCTCCAAGAGAAAAGCATATAAAGTTCCGGGAGGGAAAAGCAGGTCACACAGGAATTGCTGTGAGGAATCAGAACAGCTTAAGACTTCTCAGAATTAACATTTTTTTCAGGCAGTGGAGCAATACCTTCCTTCGAAATTCTAAAGAACTATTGTTTCCAGTCTAGGATTCCATGAGAAGCCAAATTGTCATTCAAGGAAGAGTATAATAAACATTTTCAGTGATACAACATATCAAAATATTTACCTCATGAAAACAGAAACATGGGATACTAGAAGCAGTACATCCTCCGAGAGGAAAGGATTAAAGGGAATCCCCAGGTGAGAGAAGATCCCCAGAAGACTGCAGTCCACTAGGTGTCCAGAGCAGTCAGAAGTCTCCCAAAGGGACTTTTCAGAAGATAAACTTGTTAGAATACCTATTGCACCTGAATGCCCTGAAAAGAGATTTAGACAACTGCTGAGTAGTTTCGGAGAAGGTGATGGCAACCCACTCCAGTACTCTTGCCTGGAAAATCCCATGGATGGAAGAGCCTGGTAGGCTGCAGTCCATGGCGTCGCTAAGAGTCGGACACAACTGAGCGACTTCAGTTTCACTTTTCACTTCCATGCGTTAGAGAAGGAAATGGCAACCCACTCCAGTGTTCTTGCCTGGAGAGTCCCAGGGATGGGGGAGCCTGGTGGGCTGCCATCTATGGGGTCACACAGAGTCAGACATGACTGAAGTGACTTAGCAGCAGCAGCAGCAGCTGAGTAGTTTAGTTTCAGATTTGAATTAGTGATAAAACATAGAAACTAAGCAAAGAAATAAATAAAAGTATCATCATTGTTTAAGTAAAACCCACATGATGCAGGCAAGGAAAAACTGTCTCAGTTTTCAACAGCCCTTACAGTGTCTTTATAATAAAACACTAGTGTAGTCATATTTAAACAAAACTACCCTATGACTCTATTGAGAGGTGGAGAGATGGGAAAAGTACGTGTGTGTGTGTAGGAGCAGAGGAAGGAAAGAAAGATAAATCCTCTTCCCTTATATTGAGAAATAAACACTTCCTACTAACCCTGAAAATCATGAGGTAGCAATGCAAGCATATTTTCCAGAAATCTTGAGGTAAATGTCAAAATGATCAGCTGAAAATTTTTGCCACTGGAGAGAGAAAAATGATAGTTGTGGGGAGAGGTGCTAGGGGAGGGAAGTTTTTTAGGTAGTAAATCTTAGAGAAAGCATTTTACTCTTAAATGCATGTACATTTATAACACACTGTAAGAAAAAAATGTGGAAGGTTTTACAGTTCATTTTATAAGGTTATTATTGCCTTGATATGTATGAAAATGAATTTATAGACCAATCTCATTACAAGCATAGATACAGAAAGCTCATATAAAATATTAACACATTTAATTTAGCAGCATTTAAAAAATAATATGCCAAATCTAAATATATTTAATCCCAGAAATCAAAAAAGCAAAAACACATTAAAAATTGATCAATATAACACACTGAGTTAACAAATGAAAGGGGAAAACATGTGACCATTTAAATAGATTTAGAAAAAAATCACGATAAAATTTAATCTTTATTCAAGACATGGATCCTTAGCAAATTAAATTGTGGATGCAGTTTCCTTCATATGATAATAGGTATCTAAAATCTACATCATACATTATATTTAATGAAAAAATTAGAAGCAATTCCATTAAATTGAGAAACATAGCAGGAATATTCACTATCGCTACTTCTAAGTTTCTAACCATTGCTTTAAGAAAAGAAAAAATCATAAGTATTGGGGAAAAAGGGAAAATGTCTTTATATATAGTGATTGTTTTAATAGGAAGTTCACCAAAATTTACCAAAAACTTTCATAATTAATATAAAACTTTGCATGATATCTGGATATGTTTTTACTATTCAAATCATTATTTTTATATATATACCAAAAATAAACTCTTGAAATGGAAACTAAATTTTTATTCACAACAGTGACAAATCTCTGAGGCAATTAGTACTAAATCAACAAATACATGTATTATAGTTCTGGAGAAAATTTCAATAAAAGATTTTCTAATATAATTGAAATGTATCATCTCTATCACTTGGGAAACTCAGTATCATATAAATGTCAGTTCTCATACAATTTATAAATGCAAGAATGTCAATTAAGATCCCAAGAAAGTTTTTGAACTTGGCAATTTGATCCTTAAGTTCATTAAAAAAAAAAAAATGCCTAAAGTAGCCAATACAATTCTGGAAAAAAAATAACGAGGTTGGGGCTGGTGGTGGTATGTGCCCTGTCAGATACCAAGTGCCTTATGATAGTATACCAAATAATATAATACATTACAGACATAAGGACAGACAAGTAAAGCAAATAGAAACAAAGCCATCAAAAGTGAAAAATTGATATATAGCAGAGATGGCATTAAAATCAAGGGGCAGAAATGGACTATTAAAGCAGGAAGGAATTCCCTGGTGGTCCAGTGGTTAGGACTCCCAGTTTTCACTACTGACAGCTAAGACTCAGCCCCAGAAAAGTTATAAAAAGGAAAAAACACCAATAGGATGTGGGGACAACTGGCTATCTATGTGGAAAAAGATAAAATTGGAAGATTGGAACCCTATCTCACACCATACATAAATATGTTCTAGATGGATTAAAGACTTAATTATTGAGGGAGAGGTTCATAAAATACTCTTTGTGAAAATGTAGAACATATTATGACTTGGGATAAGGAAGGATTATGTAAACAAGACATAAAATACAATTATATAAGAAATTTTAAATTCTGTTTGATGGCAGGCACAGAAAATGAAGAAAAAAAAGCCCAAGCCAGATGACAGTATTTACAATGCACATAACTTACAAAGAATTGATATCCAAAACCAATAAAGAACTCTAGATATAATGTCAAGCAAAAAAATGAGGAAGATGGCAAATAAATAAATAAATAAAAGTTCAGAAAAGAAGCACCTCAAATGAAAAACAAATGCAGTAACACTTATACCTAATAACAATGCGAGGAAATGCCAAATAAGACGATTAAAGGCCAGTTTATGCCTATCAGACCTGCAAATATTAAAGAGCCTTTCAACATCAAATGTTAGCAAAATGTGGGAAAAAGGAGGCTCTCAAGAACTGCTGGTAATAATGCAAACTGATGCAAATTGATGCCTCTTCCGTGGGTGCCTTGAAAATATACAGAAAAGCTGAATATGTATGTGCCTTACACACATTCTAGCTTTCTCACTTTTACTACGTACCCTTGAAAAACAACAACAAGTGTACACAATGAGCCATGCAGAAAACAATGGACATCCAAGCATGGTTGTGATAGCCAAAAACTGAGATATGATCTGAGCTAACAATGACTGTTACCCTTTGGACAGAAACTTTAATGCCATGACGTATCTTATGTGGCTACATTAAATAACTCCCATATTGTAGCTCAGGAGTTTTATGGTCAGCTATTTCAGGTCTGTCCTATGTCGTGTGAGCTACACATACTCTAAAAGCAAAGCATTGCTGTTCCATGTTGCAGTTTGGTGATATGGGTATGTATTCAGTTGTGTCTGATTCTTTGCAGTTCTGTGGACTGTAGCCCTCCAGACTCCTCTGTCCATGGGGTTCTCCAGGCAAGAACACTGGAGTAGGTTGCCATTTCCTCCTCCAGGAAATCGTCTCAACCCAGGGATTGAACGTGCATCTCCTGCATCGGCAGGAGGATCCTTTACCACCGTGTTGCCAATTTGATGTGTGTGTTACTTGCTCCGTCGTGTCCGACTCTTTACGACCCCATGGACGATAGCCCACCACGCTCCTCTGTCCATGGGGTTCTCCAGGCAAGAATACTGGAGTGGGTTGCCAGTTCCTTCTCCAGTGGATCTTCCTGGCCCAGGGATTGAACCCAGGTCTTCCACAATGCAGGCAGATTCTTTACCATCTGAGTCACCAGGGAAGCCTAATATCAAAGGGACAAAGCCATATCATCATTTAGAAGAGAGCTCAGACACCTCAGTCATGACAGGTTCAAAGCTTAGTTTTGCTAATTTAACAGAAGACAAATGAATAGTTTTGGACAACCATGTCGATCAAATATTTATTTGCCGACTGCAAAAAAAAAAAAGTCTTTTAATTTTGTACATTTGCTCTTAGTGAGCACCACAGGTTCTGCAAGTGTGAATGTGATTGCAAAGGATCGATACAAGTCGATTCCCTGATGATCAGTGGGCTCCTCTGAACAGTCCCTGGTGACACATTCTCCTTTGAATGCTCAATACTTTTGGCAAGAGGCACCACTTAGACCAGGCAGCTGTGCTTTGCAGAGTACTGAACATCTGTCCAAATCATGGACAAAACCTGCCTGTCCCAAATTGACCTCATTACTGATTTATAAACATACAAACAGATGATGGGGGAAAATCATCCTTGAGCATCACAAGAGACTGTTCATTATGCACCCCATAAGCTCTGCTACTGGCTTGCATTTCTGGGGAGACCTGGAGAGTTTTTCAACAGGCAGCCTTAACAAACACCACATTACCACTTTGGATGCAGCATGGACATAACAAGCCTGGAAGGAAAAAAAAATAGTCTTTGTCCCTCCTATTCAGAGATGATTCGTACATGTAACATGAACACATCGTCCAGAGCACTTGTTCTTTGATGCTTATTTCCTGTTTCCTCTTTTAATGAGCAGCCCAGGTTTTCCCTGTGTGCTGTGGGCTTTGTGAGCCCCTAAATGGTTTCTAGGGAGCTGCCAGTAGCATTAGCTGGTTTGGTAAAGCATTTGGACTCTTGCCCAGTTTCCACTTCACCTTCAGATGAGGAGGAACCCAGTTGAAAGCCCTGATCAGACTCTGTGCTTCCTGCAGTTTTTCTAAAAGCCCAAGGGCAGCCTGAGAAGGATGAAATGTTTCTGTTCAATTTTCAGATCAAATCCAAGTAACAGGAAATCGGTAATGCCGTTAAGCATGAGCTGCTTCTTTGTACAAAGGATGCTTTACTTCAGAATAAATTTTTATTCTCTTTCAGATAAAGTCAATAGATCCATTAACAAGTACTAAGGCTTTTATAGATTACCTAGCACAGGCCATTTACAATAAATGGGAAAGAGCATGGCAGCCTACTTCTGAACCCTGCCTCTCTTATTTTCTATTTGGTGCGGTCTTGGACGATTAACTGAATTTCTGTAAGCCTCAGTTTTCTCATCTGCAAAATGAAAATAGTACTAGTAGCTACCTTACCTATAGGGTTGTGAGGATTAAACGAGTTAACACATGGAAAGAGCTGCAGACCATGTCAAGCACATGGCAGCTGTTCAATAAATGCTGGCTACTGCGAAAGCCTAGCATTATGTTATACATTTGGGGCTAAAGAAATTATAGAGCACTGCTGCTTCCCTCAAGGTATTTAATTGAAACAGACAAGTACTATTCATATGAGATAATTAATGCACAAAGCATTTTCTTTGTCAGCAGCATATGCTAAGGTAGCTCCACAGCAGAGTGATGCAGGCTGCTAGGAAAGAAGATTGCATCTGCTCTGCCATTTCCTCCCTGCGGTTCTTAAAGAGTTAACAGAAATGAGAGCTGGGAGTGAGGAACACCTGAAGCAAGCCTCACAGCGGATACAAAATTTGACCTGGGACTTGAAGTTTTAGCGAAATACACATGGATGGAAAGGGGATCTGGCAAAGCCACTTTAGAAGGAAGAACTGTGTGAGAGAAGAGACAGATGGAGTGAATCTGGCATGGGAGGAGACGATGAGGCAACCTCCAAAAGGAGATTCAGGCCCCCATCACTCTTTGCAGCCCCAGTTCTGGACTGGACACCTGCAATGACTTTGTTCATTGTTTTTCCAACCAGATGTCCCTGTTTCTTTTCATGCTGTCTCTTTCTCCCTTTTCCTCCTCTCCTTTACCCTATAGATGAGATGCCTCCAGCTCGTGATTACAGTTGGGAATCTCTCACTAGCTGAACAGCCTCTAGACCTTGTCAAACTCTGTCTCGCCTCAGCACTGTCTCTGGTATCGATTCCCCAAAATGGTGCTCTTGTCAGAATAGAACTTACAGGAAACAGACACTCTAGTCAGTGGTATTCATTGTCAGATACTTCATGAAGGCACATTTCAGTAGGAAACCTACCTAAAGTTTTTGTTAGTAGTATGGCCAAGTTATTGCTTAACATCAGTCTCAAATTCTTTTATGGGATTGCTTTCTTTCTCTTTGGCTGTGTTAGGTCTTCACTGCCGCGTGCCAGCTTTCTCTAGCTGTGGCGAGCGGGGGCGGCTCTCTAGTTGTGGCACTTGCTTTCTCATTGCCATGGCGTCTCTTGTTGTGGTGCGTGGGCTCCAGTCGTGTGCGCCCTCAGGAGCACGTGGGTTCAGTGGTTGTGCTCCTGGGCTCTAGAGCACAGGCTCAGTAGTTGTGGCACACAGACTTTTGTGCTCTGCAGCATGTGAGATCTTCCTGGACCGGGGATTGAACCCATGTCCTCGACATCAGCAGGAGGATTCTTCACCACTGGACCACCAGGGAAATCCTACAGGATTGCTTTTAATAGATACTGTTTAACAACCTCCTCGCCAAATCCCCAAGTAAAAGAGAAATTATTTAGAAGAGAACTTTTTTCCCCAAAAATGAATATCTGAACTAGCCTGAGCTTCCTTCAAAGTTTTCTTTCCCCCAATTCCCTTTAATTGAAAGTTTCATGTTTAATATGTGTCTTGAGTGAAAACAAACACAACAAAAACAACGAGATTCAGGCAAAGAGAAGGGATGGTGTCACAGAGGAGAGGATGATTTCTCTCAGAGATGTCCTGAAAAGTGAGCTGGCGATTCAGAAACCTGGTAAACTCAGCAGGGATTCTTCATCTCTAAGTGGGGCTCCTCAGAATCTGCCTCACCTCATCATCTGTCATGATTTCCAAATCTAGAGCCTTTCTCACCATCACCAGTGGTAAGGCCTCTGAGTAATAAGGACATGGCTCCTGGTCTCCACTGGGCAAGGCAGATTATATTCAAGAAGGTGCTCATCCTGCAGCCTGTTCCTTGCAGGCTGACCCGTAGTTTCCACGCTCCAGGGCTGTGCTTTATAGGAAGGGGTAATGGGGAGAGAGGAAGCACCCCAACGGGAAGATTTCCCATCTGAAGTCTAGGCTCTTCTTACCTCTTGACAAGGGAAAGAGTTTGTTGGGGTTTTTTTTCAGATTATAGTTGGTTTACAATATGTGTTAGTTTCTGCTGTACAATGAAGTGAGTCAGCCATATGTACACATCTGTCCCCTCCCTCTTGGGCCTCCCTCGCCATCCCACCCCTCTGGGTCATCAAGAGCGCTGAGCTGAGCTCCCTGCACTGTTCAGTGGTAGGTTCTTACTAGCTATCTGTTTCACACATGGCAGTGCACATACGTGAGACTAATCTCCCAGTTCATCCCACCCCCGCCTCCCCAGGTCCACACAACTCTTCCCCATGTCTGTGTCTCTATTCCTGCTGACAAGGGAATCTTTTAAACAGTGTTCCTTTCCCCACTGGGTTGTCAGTATCTGGCCAGAGGCCTTTGAATCAGAACAGAATAATTCTGTACAAATGTGTGGCAATCACTGATTCACGCCTTGGAAATCCAGTGGCCTAGGATGTACCAGTAACCAGCCTGGAGAAGAAACAAGTCCAGGCAGCAATAAAAGGGAAGGCACTCTTGCCTTTATATGTTATAAGCCAAAGAATTTTATAGTCAAGGTGAAGCAAACCACAAACCTGGCCTTAAGGCAAATGTGCAGGTCAAGTGACCAGGCCTTGCACATAATTCTGAACTGGTCCGCAGACCTCAGAAGGACTAGGTGGAGTCTCCTCTAGTCTGCAGACTGTTTGTCAGTATCTTACTATCTACAGGGACTTGTGCAGTGCCTTGCGCAAGTGAGTATTTGATAAGTTACCAGAGCTTACACATTAATGACTCAGAGCATCTGAAGTCAATGGGAAGAGTGAGAGACTGGGGAATCACGGGGGTTCGTGGGGGCTATGATCAGGTCTGTTTTGTTCACCTGGGACAAGATGTGCAGCAGCTGTTCTCACAGGTCGGTCTCATCCATGCAGGAGGGGATTCAGTGGCCCGTGATGTGGGGGATCTTCATTTTACTCTGGCCTTGGTTTGAATTGCACGTGCTGATGGGTTAATGTGTGTGATTCCAACAAATGGCTCCTGAGTGAGCCTAGCAGAGTGCTGGAATCTACATTTGACACAGATATTTATTCTCTATATATGTGTCACCTATCTATGTATGTGTTTTATGGGAAAAAAAATTCTGTGGACAAATTTCAAGTTTAAAGTTCCTGACAGTCCTTGTGATTAAAGTCTCATTTTATTAGCAGAGGAAGGAGGCATGAGATCTAATAAGGGATCTGATTAGAACTGAAGGGCAAAAGACATAGGAAGGCATTTCAACACTGGAACAAGTTTCCTTCCAGAGCAGATTAATGATTTCAAGGGGGCTTGAGAAAGTCAATTTTTCAAGGGTTTTGTGGTCAAGGGAACCCATGATGTCTGTTTTCTTGCCTCTAGTACTCAGCGCAGCGGCTGCTACATGAAAGGTCTGAGTGAAATCTTAAGATACCAGAAATATTAATTCTGTCATCCAATCACACCACTCACTCATGAGGAAAGCAAACCCCCAAAAGATGAACTGACACCCTCAATATCTCATACTACGACAGTACTAGACAGAGCCCAGTTCTTTAAATGCCATTTCAGTGCTATTCCTGATAGAGAAGCACTTCACATTTATATCCATACTAATACTCTTGAGGGTTAGATAGACTCACATATTTAAGTGGTTTCGCAAGCTATTTCTGGAACTTCTTGAAAGAGAGGGTTGTTTCAGGACATGGTGAACTGGAACTTTGCCTCTCACCTCCTGCTTCACCACTGTACCACCTTCTCCTCCACAGCAGAGGCTGACATGAAAGGATGTGAGAAAGGCCCACAGCTGATTCACTGCCTCCAAAAGGCTAAAGCCCCCGTTGAAAGAACTGAAACTTTAGGAACTCACTTGGGGGAGGGGCTCATCCCAATTCACCCTCATGATTGACACAGACACATGGAGGAGCTTCAATCGTGTATTTAACAAGCATGGATGGCATTGTTCATATCCCAAGCACTGGGCACTGTGGATGGTGCTGGAAGGATGTAAAGAGGAAAAGGTACCAAAGCTGATGAATCCAGAGGAGAGAGAAGACAGCTACTTCCATACACAGAACAGGCACTGAGGGCCAGATAAAGCGCTGGGAAGCTCCAGAGAGGGAAAGAGCCCATCTCCTAGGAGGCCATCAGAAAGTCTGCCAGGTTTTTGAAAGATGTGTAGGATTTGCAGATGTGGTTTCAAGACTGTTCGAGGCAGAGGGGACTGAGTGGGCTAAGGCGCAGCGTTGGAAAGCTTTGAACTGTGTGTGAAATACTAAATATTCTGTCATAAGTGTAAGATTCATGAAGGAGAAAGAAAAGGCAAGCAGAGGTAAATGTTTGCGACTAATGCAAAATTATTGGGACTTTGATGCAAAGTGCTTAGAGCATTTAGGGAGTCACTAATGGTTGCTAAGTAGAGCAAAGCACTGGTTAAGTAGTAGTGTGGCAGTGTTTTGCTGGCAATATTGCAAAGATTTGGGTAGTGGACACTGTCAATGTTCTGTCAAGTGCCTGGGTCCCTTAAAACACTTTTACTGTACATTTCTGGGCCCCCTTTCCTAGCTTCTATAGGCTTTGCTTCTAATAGTTCACACCTATAACTTCATTCCGAGACCTGTCTTTGGGCTACAGGAGGAACTTTGACAAAACGAGCTGAGTGCTGAAAGTGCTGGTGCATTGACATCCCTTGGGGCAGCCCTGAGCCAATGATTGACAGTGTAGAGATATGAAAGGCTGACTCCCTTGCTTCCACTTGGCAGGAAATCTGAGGCGTAATGTACATTGCCAGTTCCCTGTGGGATCAGGTGGGAGCTGGACTGTATGTGAAAGCTCATCTTTGCTTAGAGTCTTCCCCTCCCTGTCTTGATTCCTGTGCTCCCTTTACCAGTTTCTCCAAGAAGCACTTCCTTGATGAATTATTTGCTTATGAGTCCTCCTCTCATCTCATGGTCTGCTTCTAATGGACAAACTGGTTGCAATAGGAGGAGTGATAAGGTCAGGCCAGGTAGGAAGCTACTGTGAAACTCTAGGCAAGAGATCGCAGGGACCTGTGCTAGGACAGTGGCTGTGTGATGAAGGTAGGAAAAGGAAAGGAGAAATATTCCAGAAACAAACAGACTAGACTCTTAGGTACCTGGGTGGGAGAAGTAGAAGTCAAATAAGAGCCTATAATCCAATCCTACATAACAGGATTTGTTAAAAGATATGGAGAACCCTGGAAAGAAGGGCATAGCTGGAAGAGGAAACTGGTTTAGTTTGGGGAGGTGCCCTTGCAATACTAGAAAGAGAATTAAGTGTGAAGCTGAGCAGCTGAAAGAAAGGGTCAGGGATGGAAATCCCATTTGGGCCATCATCAGCACCAAGCTACACACTGAAGCCATGAACTAGGAGAAACTTCCAGAGGGAATCTGGGCTTTGTGTCCATCTATGAAGTCCCAAGGAGGAAAACATGGCAAAGCTCTTGGCCTTTGGGAAACAAGTCCAGCCCCAGCACTGGGCGTGACTAAATCTCGATGGATCTAAGCTGACTTCTGTCTTTTGAAAAAAACACTCAGTGAGCACCCTGCCCAGGAGGTGATCTCTATTCCTTTTCTCAGAAATGGATCTGAGAAGCATTCGAGGACCATGGAGCATAAGCCACGACAGTCCTGAGGATGTCGATCGAAAAGCAACATTGTCTATGAAGGGTTCATTGGGGAATTATTCATGAATCTGCTATTTTATTCTAAAGATCTTATCACAGGATATCAAGGCTGAGAGGTCCTGCGAGATCTTTTAGTTTATTTGGCGGATGAAGAAGCAGTTGCATGGTCAGGCTGGATCATGACCAGAGAACGCGTGCCTCCTAAGGCCAGCGCTAGGCTCTTTCCTCACTCAAAACAGGGCCTACCCAGCTCCTGTGTTCTCCATCCCAGTCCTGTCATTCATATCCTGGTCAGGGGTGGGAGACTCTCTGCATGGAGTCATTTTTCAAATGAAATGATGTTGTAGCAACTGGAGCATCTTAGTATGTTATGGAACTATTGTTAAGGATTTACTAAGAGGAGGGATGTGAAAATGTAGAAGAGTGCTATTCAAAGGCAGCAATAATGCAAAAGGTTTCTACTTGCTGGCTTTGTTCCTATGTGATGATTATAGATGGTGATTAGGATCATGAAATTAATTGAAGCCACCAGACTTCTGCAAGACATAACACTCTTCCATCCTTTTCATTTACACTGGACTCCAAGCAACCAAATGAACATCATTTGCTTCTCTTGAAGGGAAATCATGTTTAAACCAAAGCTCCTAGTTGATTAAGTCAAGTGATTGTGTCTGCCATGAGTAATCAAGCACAAACATGTACTGATCAACAAACATGGGCCACATCTTGTACGAGGCTCTGCAGTTGTGAAATGAAGTACCACCCAGGCCCTCAGGAGGTCATAGTCTAGCTGAGGCCAAAACTTGTACAGAAATGATCCAAATACAGTGAAATAAGTGCTTTGATGGAGAATTATTCAAGGACTGCTGCTGCTTCTGCAAAGTCACTTTAGTAATGTCCGACTCTGTGTGACCCCACAGACAGCAGCCCACCAGGCTCCCCCATCCCTGGGATTCTCCAGGCAAGAATACTGGAGTGGGGTGCCACTGCCTTCTTCTATTCAAGGGCAGTAACAGACAAATAGGAGTGCAGACTTTTACCAGGAAAGGACTTCATTTACAGAGAAGATGGTGCTTGATGTAGAACTTGCATGAGTTGGAGGTGAGCCAGGTAGGAAAGGCAAGGGATAAAGGACATCATATTGGGAAAGTCAACAACAACAGCACAGGCAGGGAGGGAGGGAAGGCTTTGCTGCTTTCAACAGTTACACGGGATTTCAGAATCAGGCATCCATTGAAATGGAAGGCTGAGTGGGTGGCAGTGAGCAGCAGCAGTGGTGGGCAAGGATGGAATCACAGAAAAGTGCCAAATGACTGAGGATACTATAGGCCACAATGGTTCACCGGCTTTATATGCTCCAGGTCAGTGGTTCTTCAAGTGTGATGTCTGGACCAGCTGCATCACCATTACCTGGGAAATTGTTAGAAATGCAAAGGTCTCCAACCCAGACCTTTGAGTCAGGACTTCAAAGGGGAGGACCCAGAAATCTGTTTCTTAATATGAACTTCAGATGACCCTGATGGATGCCAAAGTTAGAGGACCACTAATCTAGACACTGAGGAGAGAGAAAAAAGTTGGAAGATGATTTTACAAAGAATCATACTCATTTATTGGTGTAAAATCGAAGGAAGAAAGTGTTGGCTGCTCTACAAAAATGCTAGCCCAATCCTTCAGGAGTGCTCAGCTAGAGCCTTCTGGGGTCTGCCTGTGTCTTTTCAATCGAGTCCTCCTGTCTCATCAGGTAAGTAATCTTGTAGAAACAGCACCTCATTACCCTCCATCAAATGAGCAGTGAGGAAGCACTTTTCATTTAAGAGTTAGAAGACTGAAAAGATTTGTCTGGGGCAATCTCAGTAGATGGCAGTGATTTAAGCTAAATTCAGTTCTGGGAGACAGCTGAGCTATGGGACAACTTGTGTAAAGTTTAGGCTGAGGTGTCAGCAGGAATGTTGAACAGTGCACTTAGACCCCAAATAGCAGGAATTCAGTGCATTCCCCGATCCTCTTTCAAACCAATTTATATATTGAATAAAATGGAAGTTTGCGCCTGACCTCTCATCTGAGGGTGAAGTCAGATGGCTCATGACTTGGTTGACTGAAAAAGCAAACAATCACACACCACTATCACCCTCTCCCCAAAATACTAATGAAAGAAAATGGAAAATTTGGTAGAGAAGCCAAATGATTTATAAAAATCAATTTAAGCAACATGAGATAATTAGAAAGCTTAAATTTTAAAAAATGCATCAAGCAATTCCAAATGAAATATAAATATCCTTAAACAAGACTCTGTGTAGCCTTCGGAATTGCATGGGGCTGATTTTGACCACAAAATCCATGGTTAAAATCCAGAGAGATCTCCTTGGTCGGAGACACATTATAACAGACCCAGAAGAAGTAAAAGGAAGATCTGAGCATCAATACAGTGAACAAAGGGCTTCCCAGGTGGCGTAGAGGTAAAGAATCCACCTGGCAATGCAGGAGACACAGGAGATGCAGATTCTATCCCTAGGTCAGAAAGATCCCTTGGAGTAGGAAATGGCAACCCACTCCAGTATTCTTGCCTGAGACATTCCATGGACAGAGGAGTCTGGTGGGCTCCAGTGGAGTTGCAAAGAGTCAAACATGATTGAGCAACTAAGCATGCATTCATGCACACACACTGAACAAAGGCTTAGGGAGGATGAATGGAGAGGCACAAAAGCTGGGTTGCTGTACATGTTGAAGCTCCCCCTTTTACCGTGACCCACGCTGCCCACTCAAAAGCAGAGACATTACTTTGCCGACTAAGGTCCGTCTAGTCAAGGCTATGGTTTTTCCAGTGGTCATGCATGGATGTGAGAGTTGGACTGTGAAGAAAGCTGAGCGCTGAAGAATTGATGCTTTTGAACTGTGGTGTTGGAGAAGACTCTTGAGAGTCCCTTGGACTGCAAGGAGATCCAACCAGTCCATTCTGAAGGAGATCAACCCTGGGATTTCTTTGGAAGGAATGATGCTACAGCTGAAACTCCAATACTTTGGCCACCTCATGCGAAGAGTTGACTCATTGGAAAAGACTCTGATGCTGGGAGGGATTGGGGGCAGGAGGAGAAGGGGACGACCAAGGATGAGATGGCTGGATGGCATCACTGACTCGATGGACGTGAGTCTGAGTGAACTCTGCCTGGCATGCTGCGATTCATGGGGTCGCAAACAGTTGGACACGACTAAGCTACTGAACTGAACTGGCGCTGCCCACAACTCCCTACCCTGACAGCTGGTGCTACTATGGAAGCCGGCAGAACACATAGTCAATAGGCAATTACAGTAATCGAATCTTGGAGGAAGTGACACAAGTGTAAATAGCCTACTCCCAGTTGGCCTGTGATTAACGTGACAACAACTTGGATGCAATTCCCTCCATGGAAGCACGAATGCCCAGTCACTTGGAATAAAAATGGATAAAAGAGTATTCTCCTCTATCCATCACACCCAAACTCTCAGTTATTATCAGCTGGAAAGGAAACCTAGGATGGAAGGAATAGCTGGGTACACTTTAAAATATAAAAAGCATATGTTGAGCGTCTTTTCATTCTGCCCATTTTTTGATTAGGTTGTTTTTTTATATTGAGCTGCATGAGGTGTTTGTATATTTTGGACATTGTAAACTATACGCCAATAAAATTTTTTTAAAAAAGAAAAACATGTGTTGGAAATACCAAATATTTGCAAAAGACCTCACATATCCATTAATGCACTCAATCCATATGAAGCAGATGTTAACATGAGCCCTGTTTTATCCCTTTTTGATAAGAACACAGACTCTGAGTGGTTAAACAGCCTTTTTGAACAAACTGGGTAGCAGCATGTTAGATGTGAACTCGTGAGTTTTCCAAACTTAGATCCTAAGTTCCTCTAACAACAAGACTAATATAATTAACTGGGGCTGCAGGGGAGGCAAAGCGATGCATGCAGTGTACAATCAAAAGAGATTAATGAAAAGCTTATTAGACCCAACCTTAGGCATTAACCATGCCCTCAAAACTCAACACTACCTCAGTTGCTATGGCTGTCGATCCAAGCGAGTAGAGACTCTCCTAACCTTGGCTGCTAATGAACCCACAGAGGGAAAAATGGCTTTTGCCTGCACCTTGAGATTCAAGGGACAGTGGCAGCAAACTAAGAGACGTGAAGATTTTAAATGTGATGTGGAAAATGAGGCTTGGTGGGAAAGTTAGAAGGAGAGCTGTTTATGACAAACATAATGGGAGAAAGTCTTCTTATCTCACTTGCCAATGGGATGGGGACTGGGAATTCCCAAAGTCTTGTTTCTAATGAAGCTAATTTTAAGTTACAGAGGAAAAATGGAGGCGATAATTACAGCCCTTGAGGATAAGATCGAGTATATTGGAACCAGGGCTTCATGTCAGAAGTTGGGGAGGAGATGGAAATGTGAGGTATTCTAAGGGGAGAAAAAAAATCTTGGCAGACAGGAAATCTCATGTTCCTGATGGAGGAGAGGCTCTAGATAAAGAAGCCAGGTGTCACCCTGACTCAGGAGTAAGAAACCCAGGGTGGGCCGTGGCTCTGCAAGTGAGGAAGTATGGGAAAGCCATGGGCCAGGGATGCCCCCTAAAGCCACTCTGTTTGCACTCACTCTCGGACCTCCTGCTGAGAGGAGGCGTCATCACGGAGGGTGAGGACCACTCCTCACCTGTGAGCTATCAGATCGAGAAGAATGCTTTCAGAAGCAAGTGCTATCAGACTCCTTAGAGAAGATGAAGGAGGCGTGCCTGAGTCTGAGGAGGTCTGAGTACCACCTGATTTTTTTTTTTCCTCTTCCATCAACCACTGCTGCCTTGAGAGGATAGTCATATAATGGCTTACAGAGACAGGAAAGACATTCTCTTTGTTGGAAGGCAGCCCGTGAATGAGATGTGAAGGAGGGGGATGCCCTAATAATCTGCTTGTGATGGGGGCCAAGAGGAAAAAGCAGGACCAAGTGACAAAAGATGGCCAGGGCCTGCCTTCAGTAAAGGGATGTGCTCCAAACTGGAAGCCCTTGGTTTACAAATGTCATGATGATTCTGGGCATCCACGTGGGAGGGCAAAGGCTAGAGAGAGTTAAATTGGCCTAACTGTTACCCTCGAGAGAAGTTCAAGTTGAGAACAATTGAGAGAAGACATTCAGTAACACTTGGGAGCTCCATGATTTCCTTGTCAGAGATGTGAAGACATGGCCAAGAGGCCAAAGAAAGGTGTTGGAGAACAGCTGTGTTCAAAGAGGGAGTTTGAGGTGTTGGGTGAGTGTTGTGACGTAACTTCCTTTTCAGTGTCCTCTAGAATGACATGAGATGCTTAATTGTTGCTTTTCCACAAGTGAGTTATTATTGGGGGTCAAGATCAGGTAGAAAATGAGCTGAGCTCTGCCAGTTGAAGGAATACAGGAGCCAATGCTTAGGGTAACAGCCCTCTGGCTTTGACATGCACCATCTCCTTTAATATTTTTACAACTCTGTGGAATAGATATTATGATCACCATTTGGAAGTGAGAAAGTTGAACCTGCAGGAGGTCTGAACATTTGCCCAAGAACCTGAAGCAAAGTTACACCTAAATCTTAGTGATGCTGAAGCTCACTTGCTTCATTTCTGTGTGAATTTTGTCACGTGTGGTCCTCTGCACCAGCAGCATCAGCCTCACTCTGGAACTTGTTAGAAATGAAAACGCACAGGTCCCACTCCAGACCTACTGAAGCAGACACTCTGGGGATGGGGCCCAGCATCTGTGCTTTAATAGGCCTTCCAGATGATCTGTTGCTCACTCGGGGTTGAGGACCATTGATCTGCACTGCAGTGCCTCTCAGAGAGCCCACACAGCACTTCAGGTCTGATGGGTCTTTGACTCACGGCTGGGGATGTGACAGGCCCCTTGACAGCTCCAGGTGCCTAAGTGAGTAAAACCTACAGAAACACAAAATCTAGTCCCTCGGTTGTAAAATGAGATACAACCAACCCCACGTCTCAGAGGAACTGATGGGATCCTATGGGTGGGAAATGCGCAGGTGTAATTACAGTTTGAAAGTCAAGGCAACAATGTTAAAAATAAATGTAACCACCTTGCCATCATCACCTTGCCTCCAGGCCACCGCAGCAGTTATCTATCTTTGGGCAGGACTGTTTGTGTTTTGTTTTGCTGTGTCTATGGACTGTCTAGAAAAATAAGGGTCTGTGCATCTTTCAGAATTACGTATATAATATGTACTTATGACTTGGGAAAATACAACTCCAGACTGAGCCACAGAGAAGCAGAAAGTGTGGCGAAATGGCAGCATCTCCTGGCTTCTGAGCTCTAAATTCAAGACCTACCTTGGCAGACCATTCTCTCTGTGTTCTCTGGCAATTCACATAATCTCTTTGAAAAGTGAGGATTATAGTAACATCTCTTTCTAATAGTTTGTCGTGAAAATGAGAGACATTGCACAAGGCAATGTTTTGTAAAATGTAACATTGTATGTTGTTATCATTGTTTAGAGAAAGAGCGTGTCATCCACTCTCCTACCCCAACCTTCACAGTTACATGCCTCATTCCTTCCAAATTCCCGTCTTTGGAGTCAATGATAGATGATTGGTATTCATTTGCTAAGTGAATCCTTATGTTCTCTGATCCCTCCAGGATAACACAATGCCCCATGTAGAACACCCCAGGGAGTGCCAGGGCAAGCCAGAGGTAGAAACATGTCAATCCTGGGAGTTTCCTGCAAAGGAGACCCATTGGTTTTTAGGCCACAGAGGGGCAATTGGAAATCAAGGAGTCCATTCTCACCATCACCCACTCCTTTCTTTATAGATGAAGAAACAGCCCAGAAAGGGAAATGACCTGCCCAAATAATCTATTTCTTTATAGCCTCCATTTGAGAGGATGGTCCCCTGGAGAGTGAAAGCACCTGTCTCAGGCAGTGACATGGGGCAAACCCCTCCCCAGGTGCCAACACAGGCCATTTCTCTGGTGCATTTGTAGGTAACAAAAACCCACTCCTGGCCAGGGCTTTTTCTAGTTACGTTGTGTAACTAAAGTGTCTGCTAGATCACAAGTCAATGTGGGGGCTGGGTAAAGAAAAGACATTTTTGAATGCAGTGTGGGTAGAATGAAACTTATAATCTATGAAAAGCAGCATGGGGATAGAAAGCATGCTAGCCTTGGGAAAACAAAGACAGTATACATTTAAATATTCTTCATCATCGTCATTGTCATCATCAACATTTATTGGGTTCTTACCTAGTGTCAAGTATGATGCCACACACTGTGTATGGATGATCTCATTTCATCCTTCAATGAGTCCAGTGGATTAGGTTTGAGTTGTCATTCAGTCACTCAGTCATGTCCGGCTCTTTGTGACCCCATGAACGGCAGCACGCCAGGCTTTCCTGTCCTTCACTATCTTCTAGAGTTCTCTCAAACTCATGTCCATTGTACCTCCACTTTGAAGATGAGAACTGGAGCTTAGGTAGGTAGGAAATACTTAGGTAAGTGATTTGCCTGGGATCAAGTGAGCTTGCTGTTAACCAAACAGTCAGACTCCAGAGCTTTAAATCATGCTGCTATGCTTTCTGAAAGGGCCACTGCTTCCAAGGTGGTGACTTGGGCCAGATTAGTCCACCTCTTGATTGTCATCTAAAAACATTCCAATAGTAGTAATCCAGCAATCCCACAGGGTTGTTGTAGGAATCAAAATAAGAAAAGAAAAATCACTTTGTTGACCTACCACAAACAAAATTAATTACTATTATTGCTAGCTTACTTACAAAAAGAATAAAGGACACATTTACTGCAGGGTAGCAAAAATGGGAGTAAAGAACAAGAGCAGTACCAAAAGCCTAGGGTAAGCTGGGTTACCACAGTGGAGCCATGAACAAAATAGCTTGGCAAAAAGGGAAACCAAGACCTTTCATAGTGCTCATGAGCTTATCAAAGAAGGAATGCATCAGGAAAGACCAACCTCTTACACTACATTCTAATTTCTCCCCTTATTACTCTATAAAGGATACTGAACAACCCAGTAGAGACTGCTTGTGAAAACTCTACAGAAATTTCAGGAAAATTTTTTGAATGACCTTATAAAAGCAGAGGACTTAATTATCATTCTAGGAAGGTGTTTCAATAAGTTAAAATAATATAGCTAATGCATGTGTAGTTTTTTGCTCCCTTCATAGAGAAACAGAATCTATCTAAAGAAGAGTTTATGATTTGACCTCAGTAACATTAGAAGGATTTTCAATATAGAACCTTTTCTTCTTGGGACATGGCTCCAAGATTTCTCTAAAACTATTCCATCTTCTACCTCTGGATGTACAAATGGAGGACTTCTTCTAGACAATTGCTGTTAGCCTTATTAAGAGAGGTACATAGGGCAGAGAACTCTATTCAATATCCTGTCGTAAACCATATGGAAAAGAATATGAAAAAAGAACATATGTGTATAGCTGAATCACTTTGCTGCACAGCAGAAATTAACACAACAGTGTAAGTCAACTATGTTTCAGTAAAAGAGAGGTGCTTGTGGGACCTCATGCAGAGGAGAAAGGTCCATCCAGTGAAGGCAGTCCAAGTTTCAGCACAGGGAAGTGAGATCAATGACAGATGAGACCAGGAAGAGACAAGCTGGCTGCCCTTGTGCACCCAGGAAGCTGCCAGGTGGGAGAGGGCCTAGGCTTGGTTTCTGTAGCCACAAAGAGCAAGATAAAATGAACAAGTGGAAACTGCCTATAGACCCATTGATTTTATCACAACGTCAGGAAGAATTATCTTGCCTTAGAATTCTTGGGTTGCTTTCCTTCTGAGAAGTTAACTTTTATTCTGATTTTCATGGCTATGGCATTCTGGGGGATTGGATGAGAAAAAGAACGCTAAACTGGAGGAAATAAAAGCATTATCTTCGCTTTCTCTCTCTATGTGACCTTTTGGAAATCAGTGTAGCATGGTACTGAAGGTATGGATTCTGCCGCTCAAGTCCTAGATGCTTCTCCTGTTTACTGGGAGCAATAGTAATACTTGGGGTTGAACTGGTTGCTTAGCTCCCACCTCAGATCCATTTCCACCCATCTCTGCTGTGCTCGGTACCCAGGAGGCTGAAGTTTATGGACTCTACCACCCAGCTCAGGGCCCTCTGATTTCCACTGGAGTTCAGCCAAATGAAAGTGGGAAGAGAAGGGTCAGGGGTGTGTATTGCCTTCTGATGCTTCCACTCTGCCTGCACTTAGTGAGATCCTATTTGGAGTAGTGGTTACAGAAGCTGACAGCCACAGCCCTCACACCTAGATTCTAAATACACCTTTACCTCCCTGGCCCTTTCCAATTGTTGTGATGAGCAGTAACAATGCCCATTTTCTGTAGCCTGTGGGCTCTGTGCCATTCTTAGGTGGTTCCCTTCATCCAGACGACATATCTGCAAAAGTAAATAGCTCTTTTACTTAATTCTCTTCACCCTTTGAATAGGCCACCTGTTTTCTGGGAGGAACTTGCTTGATACAAGGTTATAGGAAAGTTAGTGCCTAACACACAGTAGGTGCTCAATAAATGTTGGCAGTTATTATGAGCAACAACAGTCCAGGCCCAAGGGAAACACAGTTTTTTCTTATCCTTATTGTCCGAGCTATCCCAGGTCATGAAGCTCTGTCTGGTGAACCATTGGCTTCAATGGTTGAAGCAGATTAGCTGAAAAACTTAGGGAGAGAGTTTATCCTAAAGGGAGCAAGTGCTGGAGCCAGAAGATGGGGGAAAGCTGTTGGGAAGGAGCCCCCTGGACCAGTGGCTGGCTGAGAGGGACCATCAGAGACCCAGGTAGGGGGAGGGCACCCTGGGCAGCTGCCCTTGTGTTCTAGGATGGGCTTCTCCCACCACGGTTCAATCACAGTGCGACTCCTCCCCACAACACCCTAGGTTACTTTAAGGAACCCCAATGGGAGATAGATGAGCTCCAATATCTGTGTTTTGGAAACAGGCTGGGTGCGAGTTGGGGACCCAGGAAAGAAGATACTCCTGACACTTGTGGAAGAATTTCTAACTGTTGGAGCTGGCCCAAGAGAACCATTTGTGGAAATGGTTCCCCACCACTAGAAGACCCACTGTTTTGGTGTCAGTCAGACTCCTGGGAGTAAGCAGATGACACAAAGTGGGTAATCAGTGCAGAGCTGAACACAGAGGTTATTTACAAGGTGCGGGCAGGTGATAGTGGCCGGCAGCTCAGAGCAGCTGCAAACAGTGCATGTTACTTCCCAGCTCCGTCTACACTGACCAGCTTCCTGTTGGTAGTTTGACATCTGCGATGATGGAACAGTCACGTCACCATATATTCATTTTTGTTTTTGGAGAGCTGGTTTAGCAGCATATCAGTGTAAGAAGCATCCCAGGGCTGTTAACAGCTAAAATGTGTTACCATTTCTAGGCTTGAGAGAATGACTGTGTGTGTGTGTGTGTGTGTGCGCACATGCGCTAATTGCTTCAGCTGTGTCCAACTATTTGCTACCCTGTGGACTGTAGCCTGCCAGGTTCCTCTGTTCATGGGATTCTCCAGGCAAGGATACCGGAGTGGGTTGCCATGTCCTGCTCCAGGAGATGTTCTCAAGCCAGTGATCGAACCTGCATCTCTTTTGTCTCCAACATTGGCCAGCAGATTCTTTATCACTAGAGCCACCTGGAAAGCCCCAAAAGAATGAGCTGCTGCTAAGTTGCATCATTCATGTCTGACTCTGTGTGACCCCATAGACAGCAGCCCACCAGGCTTCTCTGTCCCTGGGATTCTCCAGGCAAGAATACTGGAGTGGGTTGCCATTTCCTTCTCCAGTGCATGAAAGTGAAAAGTGAAAGTGAAGTCGCTCAGTCATGTCCAACTCTAAGCGACCCCATGGACTGCAGCCCACCAGCTCCTCTGTGCATGGGATTCTCCAGGCAAGAATACTGGAGTGGGGTGCCATTGCCTTCTCCAACTACTGCTGCTACTGCTGCTAAGTCGCATCAGTCGTGTCCAACTCTGTGCAATCTCATAGACAGCAGCAACAGGGAAGGTAGCAAATATCAGTCTGCAGGCAGAGAGCTCTGAAAGCAAGGCCTCTGGACAGGAGCTGAGCTCTTTAGTAGAGAGACAGATGAAGTAACCTATGGTCACCCCCAAGGGAAGGAACCGGGGATATACTTACCAAATTAGGCCCTCCTTACTGCACGGTTCCCATTAGCCAAACCCAATGAGAATCAGAAGGCCAGGAAGCCAGTGTCTTGAATTCATACAGACCAGGTGCCTGCAGAGGAGACTGCATTTGGAGGGTGAGCATTGGTGAGCAGATCTGGAGCAAAAACAGAAATCATGTAAGTCCCCTGATAGAGGAAATTCAAGCACTGTGTTGAGAGTGGAGATAGGGGCTTGGACCTGGAATTTTCAGCCACTTGCAACCCAAGAATCTATCATAACAGGACAGGTTTTCCCAAGGTCCAAGGGTTCAGGCAGGTGCTGAAATGTTTGAGATGAAGGGCAGGGTGCCATGTAAGGCAAAGAAGGAACTCCAGCTGAATGGAAACCAATTTGCCTGCCTCAATCTGGTCTGACACAGCATGGCATCCACACTGCAGTTTGATTAAGGACCCTCCCATCTCCGGAAACACGGCCCTTGAGCCCTTGGAATTCATAATGAATCCCTTTTCTTTGGCTTCTGTTATTTAGCACATTTCAGACTAGGAAAGAAACATAAACATTTCCATGCCACATCTAATACAATTATAAGGTCATTACACATTCTGTAGCGCAAAACAGCTGTTCCAAAGATTCTTATTAGAGTTTAGCAGAGTTTTATTTGTTTGGGACAAAAAACAATCTCTTAAATTATGATTTAATGAGCCTGTTAAATGTTCATCACCAAGTGGTTACTTATTAAAGCTGCATGGAGCTCGGCTATTGAGTTCGGAAGAGGTTAACTGAACCACCCCAGCCCTATACACACAAACATATTCTCTCACACTCACACACACACACACACACACACACACAGGCACATTCACACATGTGCATGCAGGAACAAATCCACACATTTTGATCTCTTTTTTCCCAAATTATGACCCATTCTTTTGAGGACAAACTTTATAAACTAAATAGACCTAAACTTAAAATGTCTGTGACTGAGTGGCTGTTAAGTCAAATTCAAGAGTCTCTGTAAAAATACCTTGATTTCTGAAAATTATCTTCCCAACACCTTTGAAGAAGGATGTGTTTGCATTGCAATTTACCAAATGATAAAATGTCTGTTACCAGCACCAATGTTGAGGCTTTGATGTGTGTATATATATATATATATATATATATATATATATAGGTCCTTGTGGTTTTTATATTATTTCTCACTAGATTGAGAAACTTGACATACCACCCTCTTTCCTGGGGGTTGGGGATAAGCAGGGAGAAGAAGGATTTTGCCTGATGACCTACCAGTGATCTAATACAGATGTGTCATTTTGTCAGGCTGCAATACTGTGGCAGTTAATCCACCAGCGTTTATAATAATTGCTGTATCCTGCAGAAGCCGTACTGTGACACAATGTATCCCTGGAATTCATAAGTAGGTTGTTTAAATGCAAAATAATTATTAAGCACTCATTCTTGGAATTCATCCTGAGATAAGTAGCCCTTAAGAAAATGTCTAATACAAAATGACATTTGGGTTTTAGAATATATAACCTTTTGTATTAATGGTATCCCAAGGTGTTTTACATAGTAATTGGATGGTAGTGTGGTAAGGATTTCAGTAAATGAAATGGCTCTTGGGACTGAAGTAGAGGTTTAGCTATTCTTGGATTTCAAGTTGGATTTCATTGACTATGGGGAGGTGAGGTGGAATGCCAAGCTGTTTAAAAGTAGCCCAAGGCCTTCTTAAAACTTCACTAAAAATAACAGAAAGCAGAAGGAGCCTCAGAGGTAAAGAACTGAACCCTGTTGTGATAGATGGGAGACCTGGGTACAAAGATGAGTTAGTGGCCCACACAGGGCTTGAAACCAGGTTTCCTCAACTGAGAGGACCTGAGGCATAATGTTTGCTTGGGGTTCACATTTCTCTCCATCTACTAGGCCCTAACTGGGTAACTCAGAACAAGTTCCTTAATATTGGTGGCACTCCATATTGTCATCTTCAAAATTATAAATAAGTCAACCTGCCAGAGTCAGAGGAGAAATTAAAACTTATTGGAGAAGGTCATGGCAACCCACTCCAGTATTCTTGCCTGGAGAATCCCATGGACAGAGGAGCTGGGTAGGTCTCAGACCATAGAGTCTCAGAGAGTTGGATATGACTAAAGTGACTTTGGAGAAGGCAGTGGCACCCCACTCCAGTACTCTTGCCTGGAAAATCTCATGGACAGAGGAGCCTGGTGAGCTGTGCAGTCCATAGGGTCACTAAGAGTCGGACACAACTGAGCAACTTCACTTTCTCTTTTCACTTTCATGCATTGGAGAAGGAAATGGCAATCCACTCCAGTGTTCTTGCCTGGAGAATCCCAGGGATGGTGGGAGCCTGGTGGGCTGCCATCTATGGGGTCGCACAGAGTCGGACACGACTGAAGTGACTTAGCAGCAGCAGCAAAGTGACTTAGCACACACACATAACATATATATATATATATATAAACAAATTCAGTGCCAAGAACATAGTAGATGCTTCATAATGATTTATTATTAATAATCCTTCAAAATGGATTATTATTATAAACCTGAATTGCCATAAATCTTCCCTGCTCGAATATTTTTGGTATCGATTTGCATCACTTATCATATTAATGCTGTTATGTTTTACAATTACAAGTTATAACTAGTCAAATATGACTCATTCAACTTTCCATGTCCAACTCTCAGCACTCCACCCGCACATCAAGAAACAAATCAAAATGCAATTAGATGCTGACGGGATGCTAAATAGAAAGTTTGTAATTTATTGTCTCATCGAAGATTACACGTGCAAGTGGATTGATCTCGTGTCAGTCATGGACGTGTTGAGACTAGATCTATGTCAAGCATGGAGAAGATGAATGTAGATGTTAGCTTGATATGTTTGGTGGCAGAATGTCTTAAATTGCAATGGGTGGGTGTTAAAAAGTACAACCACACAGCAACAGGCTGAGAGATAGCTAGGCATATCTGAACAGACAATACTGTGCGTTTCTTGTTTATTAGAGTATATGTTTATATACATAAATATCCTTATAGATTGGCCACTGCCACCCACTTTAGATTTTTGGAAGTTCACATGCAATCCTTCTTCAAAAAATAAGAAATATATAATTGCTAATTTACCAAAGAAGTCACAACCAGAGGGTTCTTTGAAATGCCTCGTCTCCCTAGTGTGAGTAAAGTATGATTTCACTTGTTTTAAAATCAATTTACAAGTAAAATTTTCAGGAACACATCTGCTAGGTAAAGCAAGTTCTGCCAGTATCCTGCAATGAAAGTGACAGTGATATGTTCAGTTTTTATAATGGATAAAATTATGTGAGCAGAGAACATAATTATATATTTTAGAAAGAACACAGAAGTACTTATAAACCTGGCTTTTAAAAACCATATTTAAAATTTCTAAGTCAGTGTATGAAACTATTCGGTGTTTACCTATTTCCCTGACTCCATCACCACTGAGACACCTGGTGCGTCATCCCACAAAAGTTACGGGAAACCTAGTAATGGCCACACCCTGAAGACTGTAAGAAAAGCTGCCAAGCCTTTGCAAACTGGTGGCCTAAATTAATCCTTGGGCAGCTCTGTGGACTGGAATATCATTATCCCCATTCTACTGATGAGGAAATTAAGACTCTGAAAAATGAAGGCATGTATCTAAACTCACAAGGTTGGAATTCTGAGTTGGCTTCCTACCTATTTCTTGAAGCACACGACGGCCCCCTCCTCCCACTGCCCTGATTTCCAGCAGCATCGTCTCTCATCACAACTATCACAGCACCTCCTTTGCCTCCAGCTTCATTCCAGCCATACATCACAACTCTGACCTCTCAGCTCTCTGCGCAAAACCCTAAGTGGCTTCTCATTACCCACAGATAAGGTCCAAACTCTGTCACTTGTATTCAGGACTCTCTACCATCTGCTCCCCATGCACATCTGCCTCTTATTTTCACTCCTCCCTGCTTTACATGTTTCATTCCCAGCCACACAGGCTGACTGTAGGTCTCTGCGAATGCGACATATGTCAGCTCATGGATTGTTCCTGTGTCTCTTCCCTCCTCTCCTCCCCTCTTGGTCTAGCTCCCTCCTGCTTTCCCTGGCTATCACCTCCAAGACCCTTCTCTACCCTCCTCCATCTCCCTGGGTGGATTTTGTTGCGCCTTCCCAGGGCTTTCGTAATCCTTTGTTATGGCCCTCAAAGCATTATTCCACAGGCGTGTGATTGCCTGAACATGTCCCTCAACATCAGAGACTCTGGGATCATCTTTGCTGCCCCAGGCCTCACTCAGGGCCTGATCCACGTTATGTTCTCAGTAAATATTTGTTGGATGGATAAATGCATACATGAATGAGTAATAAAACATAGTCCAAGACTTTTAAATGTAAGTCCAATTCTCTTTTTAATGTGACCAAATTTAAATAACAAAAGACAGCAAACACCGCCACCTGTACCCACGCCTCATACTGAAGATACTCACAGACCCAACAGGCATGGGACATACAGACCCAGGACTGGAAAGAAATGGCAGTAAAGGCTGATATTCAAGGGCTAAGGGATTCCTTGTACACCATTTCCTCAGGAGCTCCAGGGGAGATTCCCTCTTTGCCACTCCCTAGCTTCTGGAGGTGTCCAGCCATCCCTGGCATTTCCTGGTTTGTGGCTGTGTCATGCCAACCTCTGTGATCACATGGTCTTTGTGATGCTCCTCACATGACCTTCTTTTAAGGATACTGGTCATTGGATTTGGGGTCTATCTTGATCCAGAATGACTCATCTTAACTAATTACATCTACAAAGACCTCATTTCTAAGTAGAGTCATGTACTATTCATATTTTGAGGTTCTGGTGGGCGTGAATTTTGTGGGGGCATCATTCAACCCAGTAGAGGTATCTCTCGGCCCTTTCTACAGATTGTTCTGTTTACAAAGTTATCACCAAGACCCTTCTCTAGCCCCTTCCCAAGCCCAGGTTGGAATGTCTACAGAGCTTAGCTGGACTGGATGTTTTTCCTTTGATCCCTAGTTTTCCTGTAACAAGTTAAAGTTAGTTAAGTCACTCAGTCGTGTCTGACTCTTTGTGACCCCATGAACTGTAGCCCACCAGGCTTCTCTGTCCATGAGATTCTCCAAGCAAGAATACTGGAGTGGGTTGCCATTTCCTTCTCCAGGGGATCTTCCTGACCCAGGGATCGAACCCAGGTCTCCCGCATTGCAGGCATACACTTTAACCTCTGAGCCACTAGGGAAGCTGTAAGGATCCCAGTAAATCACGCCAGACTTTCTGAATATCAACCCCTCCTTTTTCTGGACTCCAGTCAACTTCCTATTCATTTTATTTAGGTGAGAATCTGAACCATAGTGGCCTCACCCTAAACATTTGTCTAATGTTACTTTTCACCTTCCCACTGCTCCCTCCCAGACTGGCCCCCATATTCAGAGCCACACGGATGTATCTCCATGGATGTACTCCCAAGCCCTTCCCTGGCTTGCACACCCTGACACTTGACCTTGCTTAGGTTGCAGCTCTGATGGATTCCCCAATGCTGGCATTCTCTAGGCTGGCTCACCTCACCTCTCACAAAAGCCCTGGTTTCTAACAAACAAATATATTTTCCCTGAAGTAATTTTTTCCTTCCCAATATTGCCCATGACTGTTACAGATCTCATTTATAAACTGAAATAGTCCAGATGACAAGTTCCAAAAGTACTAACACTTTAACATCATAACCAGTGAAAGGGGAAAATGTTCTTGGTCATCTTCCTCTCTTTCAGATGTTTTCTGTCAGTCAATCTGCATTGAGTCTATGGGGCTCTCTGTAAAATACTTACATCAAAGCAAAGGCAGAGGATTAGCTCTATTTGTATAGTCATTGCCAATGTGCTCTACAGGAGACAGATGTGGGTTTCATCTTTCATTAGCACATACCTATACTCTTTTAAAAATGGACCTGCTTATGAATGTGAGATATGAAATCCATCTGAATACACTCTTCACCTAAAAAAAAAAAAAAAAAAAACAGCAAATTTCACACCAACAACTTCTTCCTGTATCAGGCAATGGGGTGAGATGAGGTTCTGACAAAAATGGTAGGTATTACATAACACCCCCGTCTTCTTACAGATGCATGCGCAGCTTTAAAATAGAAACAGGAAAGCAATGCATTGTCTGCAGAAGCAAACTGTTTGAGGGAGGTTAGCAATGTTCCCATTGCCCACGATATGAAGGTAACAAATAAGCAGAAGATGATAAAGATCCCTGTTGGGCATCTCAGAGTGATATCAGAGGGAGGAGGCTAGCTAGACATCATTTGGGAAACTTTCAGTGGTCAAGAAAGAGCTCCCATCACTTTGAGGGGGTCAGCTTGTCCTTGATGCAGAAGAATCTGTCCCTGTGTGCAGAAGATGGTACTTTGTAAATTACACTATCTATAGTGAGAAGGTTGGATGGTTTCACCCTTCTCAATGGACATGAGTTTGAGCAAACTCCAGGAGATGGTGAAGGACAGGGAAGCCTGGTGTGCTGCAATCCATGGAGTCTCAGAGTCAGGCACAACAGAGTGACTGAACAACAACAACAACAATAGAAAGAGGGTACTGGATTGATAGTGTCCCCTAAAATTTCATGTATACCTGGAGCCTCACAATGTGATCTTATTTGGAAATGGGTCTTTGCATTTGTAATCAATTACAATGAGGTCATACTGGATTAGAAAAGTGAAAAGTGAAGTCGCTCAGTCATGTCCGACTATCTGCCACCCTGTGGATTGTAGCCCACCAGGCTTCTCCGTCCATGAGATTCTCCAGGCAGGAATACTGGAGTGGGTTGCCATTTTCTTCTCCAGTGGATCTTCCTGACCCAGGGATCGAACCCAGTCTCCCACACTGCTGGCAGAAGCTTTAACCTCTGAGCTACCCAGAGTAGGTGCTAAAGCCAGTCAGTGGCTGGTGTCCTTAATCAAAGAAGTTCATGTGAAGACACACAGGGAAAATCAAGGAATTCCAAGGATTGCTAGGAACCACCAGAAACTAGGGAGCAGAACAGAAAGATGCTGTACAAGGACTAAGGGATTCCTTGTGTTAAGCACCAGTTTGTGATCATTTGTTATTGCAACCAAGGGAAATGAATCTACCATCCAAGCCATTTTCACGACCAGGTAAGAAGAGACTCTCTTGCTACTTCCCACCCATGCAGATGCCTCCCTGTGTCACACAAGTGCCCCTCTATTCACCTGTCTGCCCCTTCCATTCCTGCCCACAGGCTCTGGTTCAATGCTCTGGCATTGGCCTGTCTCCTTATCCATCAACTCTACCGTGCTTAAGGCCTCAGCCCTCATCAGGCTGAAACTGATTCTCTTAGGTTGTTAAAATAGCTGTTAGCTCTGTTAGCTGTTAATAGCTGTCAGCTGTTCAGACCAATGATTTGGACCTACTTCTGTCAATTTTGACCCCCTCTCCTAATACCAACCTCCTGCTATTCCTCCAGAACAGTTCCTGCTCCCCCAGACTTGGGAAGGCTCTGTACTCACAAGAAACACTCATTGAATCTGTGCTAAACATATGTTATGTGTCTGGTGGGTCAACAGCCTAACAAAAGTTGTATGGCTTTTCATATAGCCCTCTGGAGCTTGTGCCAGTGGTGAAATGCAGACCCAAATGCACTATACACATGACTTGGGTGTAGGAGGTGGTCTGGCATAATAGGAAAGAGCCATCACCTCAGAGACCCAAGGTGGAGACCCCAGCTCATTGCCAGGTTTATTCAGTTCTCGTATTCTCTGGTAAACCTTCTCCTTCCTCCAGGAATTCCTCAAGAATTAGTCACTGAGCATCATGCAAGAATAGGAGCTGAGAATTCAGCAGTGAACAGGGTAGACAACATCCCAGTTCTCATGGAGTGTATTTTTTAAAATTAGGGTTTATTTTTTTAATGCAGTTTTAGGTTCACAGCAAAATTGAGAGGATGACAAAGAGATTTCCCATATACTCCTTACCCACACACATATGTAGCCTCTCCTATTTTCAACATCCCCCACTAGACTGGTATATTTGCTACAATCAATGAACCTATATTAATACATCAATATCACCCAAAGTCTATATTTTGCATTTGGGTTCATTCTTTTTGCACATTCTATAGGTTTTGACAAATGTATAATGCTATGTATCTATTAAAAGCAGAGACATTACTTTGCCGACAAAGGTCTGTCTACTCAAAGCTATGGTTTTTCCAGTAGTCATGTATGGATGTGAGAGTTGGCCTATAAAGGAAGCTGAGCACCAAAGAATTGATGCTTTTGAATGGTGGTGTTGGAGAAGATTCTTGAGAGTCCCTTAGACAACAAGGAGATCAAACCAGTTAATCCTAAAGGAAGTCAGTCTTGAATATTCATTGGAAGGTTTGATGCTGAAGCTAAAACTCCAATACTTTGGCCACCTGATGCAAAGAACTGACTCAATGAAAAAGACCCTGATGCTGGGAAAGATTGAAGGCAGGAGGAGAAGGATATGACAGAGGATGAGATGGTTGGATGGCATCACCAACTTGATGGACATGAGTCTGAGTAAACTCCAGGATTTGGTGATGGATAGGGAGGCCTGTCATGCTGCAGGGCATGAGGTTGCAAAGAGTTGGACACGACTGAGCAACTGAACTGAACAGATTATGGCATCACACAGAGTGGTTTCACCTCCTTAAAAATCCTCTGTGGTTAGCCTATTCATCCCTTCTTCTCACTAACACTTGGGAAGCATGGATATTTTTACCATCTTCATAGTTTTACTGTTTCCAGAATGTTCTATAGTTGATATATGTAGCCTTTTTAGATCAGCTTCTTTCACTTAGTAATATGCATTTGTTTCCTCTATGATTTTTGTGAACTGATAGCTAATTTCTTTTTACCTTGGAATAATATTCCATGTCTAGATATACCACAGTTATTTATCACCAACTGAAGGACATCTTGGTTGCTTCTAAGTCTTGATGTTTATAAATAAAACTGCTATAAACATCCTTCCATGTGCAGGTTTTTGTGCAGACATAAGTTTTCAACTTATGAAGCGTGAAGCCTGCGACGGACCGTGCAGAAGCCTGGCCCAGAGGAGCTGCCCCTTACCCAAGACCAGGGGCGGCAGCTGAGAGGAGCTACCCCACGCCCAAGGTCAGGAGAGGTGGCCCAGAGGAGCAACCCTATGTCCAAGGAGTGGTGGCTACACAGCCACAGGAGGGCTGAGAGGAGCTACTCCACGTTCAAGGTCAGGAGGGGCAGCCCTGAGGAGATATCCCTCATCCAAGGTAAGAAGCAGTGGATGAGCTTTGCTGGAGCAGCTGTGAAGAGATACTCCAAGTCCAAGGTAAGAGAAATCCAAGAAAGATGGTAGGTGTTGCTAGAGGGTATCAGAGGGCAGACACACTGAAACCATAATCACAGAAAACTAGTCAAACTCATCACATGGACCACAGCCTTGTCTAACTCAATGAAACTAAGCCATGCCATGTGGGGCCACCCAGGACAGGCGGGCCATGATGGAGAGGTCTGACAGAATGTGGTCCACTGGAGAAAGGAATGGCAAACCACTTCAGTATTCTTGCCTTGAGAACCCCAAGAACAGTATGAAAAGGCAAAAAGATAGGACACTGAAACATGAACTCCCCAGGTCAGTAGATGCCCAATATGCTACTGGAGATCAGAGGAGAAGCAATTCCAGAAAGAATGAAGGGATGGATCCAAAGTAAACACAATACCCAGTTGTGGATGTGACTAGTGATAGAAGCAAGGTCCAATTCTATAAAGAGCAAAATTGCATAGGAACTTGGAATGTCAGGTCCATGAATCAAGGCAAATTGGAAGTGGTCAAACAGGAGATGGCAAGAGTGAACATCAACATTCTAGGAATCAGCAAACTAAAATGGACTGGAATGGGTGAATTTAACCCAGATGACATTATATCTACTACTGTGGGCAGGAATCTCTTAGAAGAAATGGAGTAGCCATCATGGTCAATGAAAAAGTCCAAAATGCAGTACTTGAATGCAATCTCAAAAACAACAGAATGATCTCTGTTCGTTTCCAAGGCAAACCATTCAATATCACAGTAATCCAACGCTATGCCCCAACCAGTAACACTGAAGAAGCTGAAGTTGAATGGTTCTATGAAGACCTACAAAACCTTTTAGAACTAACACCCAAAAAAGATGTCCTTTTCATTATAGGAGACTGGAATGCAAAAGTAGGAAGTCAAGAAACACCTGGACTAACAGGCAAATTTGGCCTTGGAGTCTGGAATGAAGCGGGGCAAAGACTAATAAGAGTTTTGCCAAGAGAACACATTGGTCATAGCAAACACCCTCTTCCAACAACACAAGAGAAGATTCTACACATGGATATAACCAGATGGTCAACACCAAAATCATATTGATTATATTCTTTGCAGCCAAAGATGGAGAAGCTCTGTACAGTCAGCAAAAGCAAGAGTGGGAGCTGACTGTGGCTCAGATCATGAACTCCTTATTACCAAATTCAGACTTAAATTGAAGAAAGTAGGGAAAACCACCAGATCATTCAGTTATGACCTAAATCAAATCCCTTATGATTATACAGTACATGTGAGAAATAGATTTAAGAGACTAGATCTGATAGATAGAGTACCTGATGAGCTATGGAGAGAGGTTTCTGACATTGTACAGGAGACCGGGACCAAGATCATCCCCATGGAAAAGAAATGCAAAAAAAGTAAAATGGCTGTCTGGGGAGGCCCTACAAATAGCTGTGAAAAAAAGAAGCGAAAAGCAAAGGAGAAAAGGAAAGATATAAGCATCTGAATACAGAGTTCCAAAGAATAGCGTGGAGAGATAAGAAAGCCTTCCTCAGCGATCAATGCAAAGAAATAGAGGAAAAGAACAGAATGGGAAAGACTAGAGATCTCTTCAAGAAAATTAGAGATACTAAGGGAACATTTCATGCAAGATGGGCTCGATAAAGGACAGAAATGGTCTGGACCTAACAGAAGCAGAAAATATTAAGAGGTGGCAAGAATACACAGAAGAACTGAAAAGAAAAGAGCTTCATGACCCAGATAATCACAATGATGTGATCAGTCACCTAGAGCCAGACATCCTGGAATGTGAAGTCAAGTGGGCCTTAGAAAGCATCACTATGAACAAAGCTAGTGGAGGTGATGGAATTCCAGTTGAGTTCTTTCAAATCCTGAAAGATGATGCTGTGAAAGTGCTACACTCAATATGCCAGCAAATTTGGAAAACTCAGCAGCGGCCACAGGACTAGAAAAGGTCCGTTTTCATTCCAATCCCAAAGAAAGGCAATGCCAAAGAATGCTCAAACTACCACACAATTGCATTCATCTCACACGCTAGTAAAGTAATGCTCAAAATTCTCCAAGCCAGGCTTCAGCAATACATGAACCATGAACTCCCTGATGTTCAAGCTGGTTTTAAAAAAGGCAGAGGAACCAGAGATCAAATTGCCAACATCCGCTGGATTATGGGAAAAGCAGGAGAGTTCCAGAAAACATCTATTTCTGCTTTATTGACTATGCCAAAGCCTTTGACTGTGTGGATCACAATAAACTGGAAAATTCTGAAAGAGACGGGAATATCAGACCACCTGACCTGCCTCTTGAGAAACCTGTATGCAGGTCAGGAAGCAACAGTTAGAACTGGATACGGAACAATAGACTGGTTCTAAATAGGAAAAGGAGTACGTCAAGGCTGTATATTGTCATCCTGCTTATTTAACTTATACGCAGAGTACATCATGAGAAATACTGGGCTGGAAGAAGCACAAGCTGGAATCAAGATTGTCTGGAGAAATATCAATAAACTCAGATATGCAGATGACACCACCCTTATGGCAGAAAGTGAAGAGGAACTAAAAAGCCTCTTGATGAAAGTGAAAGAGGAGAGTGAAAAAGTTGGCTTTTTTTTTTTTTTTTGGAAAATTTCTAATTAGTTTTTATTTTTTAGTTTGTTTTGCTTTACAATACTGTATTTGTTTTGCTATACATCGACATGATTCAGCCCCGAGTATACATGAACTCCCAATCCCAACCCCCACCTCCCCCTTCCCGCCCCACACCATCTCTCTGGATTATCCCCGTGCATCAACCCCAAGCATCCTGCATCCTTCATTGAACCTAGACTGGCGATTTGTTTCACTTATGATATCATACATATTACACTGCCACTCTCCCAAATCATCCCACCCTCTCCCTCTCCCACAGAGTCCAAAAGGCTGTTCTATACATCTGTGTCTCTTTTGCTGTCTCGTGTACAGGTTTATCATTACCATCTT